>VMKM01002138.1:0-86850 GCA_008360985.2 Macquaria ambigua | reverse complement strand
GGAAAAGTTTTGCCCGATAAAACATGTAACAGTCAGTAATTACACTAATTTACCTCATTATTGCATTTAACAGTTAGTTAGCAGGGCGACAGAACCGGAGCTTTTGGCACAGCCCTATGCTCATAATTAGCGTTAAATGACTGCACATTTAAAGAGCCGAACGGTCTGCACTGACTAACGTCACATTCAACACTCACTCTCTAACCTCCTTACATTGATAGACTGCCCACTACTCCCACACATGTGCTCTCACTCTGTCAATAATATTTGTCCAGACTGACACAAGTAATCAGCTATTTAACCAAGCAGTAACGCGCTTTCACACTGTTATATATTCACTTGCTAACTACTGATCTACAAGTTGATTGTCATTACCCATTATCAGTTGCCTGTTAGTGGAGCATGGTCACAGTAGTAGTACATTCATTAAATGTCAAGTCAGCAGGATATATTAAAACCATTCATAATATATTCAAATGTTTGCTGAGGCAAAGTTTGTTCAAAATAAATCCAGACTAGATAAATGTTGACACATGTCCCCAAACTACTGCTAACGTTAAGTAACCTGAAACTGGTCCAATAAATTGTAGAATAAATGTGACACTTTTAACAATCAATATAAAAATAAACGTGGCTAGACTAGTTTCTAGAATACACGTGTAGCTGTGTGTTTTGAGTTTTAACACCTGTCTTACCTCCAGCTTCTCCTCACATCCGGGAATTAATGCCAGTGTAGCAGCGCAGTCGACAGGTTTGAGGTCCGTACCAAAATGACTGGTAGAGGTGGGGTAGTCAGAAAAGGTGGGGTGGTTGTGTGTTTCTCCTTTTTGCCGAAGGGAGGGTAGATTTATTTAGGAAAGCTTTTATTTTTAAGTTTTATTTTATTTATATTTTATTTCAGCATTTTGAAATAAATAGTTGCATCAAAGAGATTACTTTTATTTGAAGCATAGGTCATGTGGTATCTTCCATATAGAGGACAGCCCTCCTTGTATCAGACCTTTATTTGTCCTCATCACAGATTCCTAATATGACAATTCTGAGACACAGAATATATTATGCTTGCCATAAATATATTATTTTGATATTGGAGTGAGGGTATTGCAGTTATTTCTAAGTCAAGGGTAGGGTCTAAAGAAAATATTAATGCTGGGGAAGGCCTCTTATAAACTGAAATATGATATAAGATATAAGTCAAGTCATTTAATCTGGATTCATAAGACTTTCTGTATGCTCTATTTATTAACTGATAGCCTTACATCAAAGCTGAGGTTAGTTAGTCAACTTATCTGCATTAAAAGTTGTGTTAAAGTTGTGGCAGCTGAGGTTGCTTGGATAACTGAGGATTCTGTGTTAAAATCAGAGTAACACAGTATTTTTGATAAAAACCTGTATTATCGGGACCATCTGGCCATTAGCAGGACCATTTGACAGTCAGCCAATCAAAAGCTGCGAAAACCATACACGTGTGAATTATTCATGAGGGGGTGCAATACCACAGAACCAGCTACAGGGGCACTGTGTTGATACACAGATTATACACAATGTCTGGCAAATGTGAACTAGACGGACTTTTGGAGAAAATTGAGATTTGAGCTCTCTACACCAATAGAAATGCTTCTACATCGTCCGAATTAGCGGGACACTGGCCCTGTCCTGCTAATACAAAATGTCCGCCTAGTGTCGGCGTGTATTCATATCAAATGTCCGCTTAAATCACAAAAACCAACACACACACACACACACACACACACAGACAAATTGACGCAGCTCTCACCAAGGCTCTTCTGTCTGTTTTTCTGTGTACTGCAGAGAGCACACACTGATCTCCCTCCATGTTTTCATTAGTCTGCTGGTCTCATGGTGCTTGGCCCTGCAACATCCATTAGCACCTTACATAGTGCATAACACGGCACACCATGATATCTTCCACAGATGCTGATAGAATGGGAACATTTACTGCCATTTGGACCAGCAAAATAGAGTAAGAAATAGAGTGCTGCATTAGGAAATGTTATAGTATGTGCCGTGTATGTCCTTATAGAAAAAAACAAAAGAGAAACTATAAAGAAAGTATTCAAAATAATGCAATATAATGGTTTCCCGACAGGTAAACATAGTAGCTTGGTTAAATGGTTGTAAGTATAGAGATTCTGATAATATAAAGAAATTATGTTTTTATTCATTTTAAAGTTAAATGTGTCATCGCTTTAACACCTGGACAACAATGTGATTAACTGACTTCCCATTTTAACCAATGAGGATGGAGCGTAAGACCTTCCTCTGACAACATAATAGGCTTAACAGCCTTCAGAGTGATAAGGTTCATTCAAATAAAACTGCACCTCAAATTCTTCTTCTCCTGCTTTTTTTTTTAAAATCTTCCTTCCCCTCTCTTCTCCATTTATTAAAAAAAAATCATATTAATAGAACTGTCACACGTATGGTTTTCTCCTCTTTTTATCAAAGAAATATCCTGCCTTCTAACATCAGTTTTTCCAAAATGGATTTGGACCAAAAAG
The DNA here is from genome assembly GCA_008360985.2 of Macquaria ambigua. Taxonomy (NCBI): domain Eukaryota; kingdom Metazoa; phylum Chordata; class Actinopteri; order Centrarchiformes; family Percichthyidae; genus Macquaria; species Macquaria ambigua. Next base: position 84,328 of record VMKM01002138.1, on the reverse strand, counting down.
AGGGTGGGACAGATTGTACTGTATGTGTTCACTTCATACACCTGCCATCACAGTCAGAGTTCTGCAGCTCTGCAGAGGAGCAGAAGCTGATAATCTGACTATGTTATTGACTTGTTACATCTCTCCACTTACCCACGTGCCACATACCCTTTTCCCTGGGCCCCAAAAGGCGATTGGCTGTGGAGGTGCTGAACTGAGAGTCGGCCCCCTCCTGACTGGCGGAGAATGAATGCTTGCATGTGGTGGTGATGACGTCTCAGAACGTTGTGCTGTGGTTTATTTTTGAGTTGCAGGCTGCTGTGTAGTTGGTGTTCCAGGCTGTTGATAACAATTGTTTTGAGCTTATTCTGTGCAAGTCGGTTCTCTTTTGTGTTTCATGAGACTTGGCAGAGATGCATGCAATCTGTTTTCACTGGCTGATGATTGACAGTTTTTGATTTTGGTTAGCATTTTTATGCACTGTTAAAAAAAAAAGCATACACAGAAAGTTTAATTTTTGATTTGACGTGTGTTTTTGTGTGTGTTTTCACGCTGGGACATCAGCGTACGAGCAGGCACAGAAGAGGAGCATGTTGCCGTCTTTGACAAGTTTCAAGCACACCCTTCTGTATTTTGCTCACATTGTGCGGAAACAAACCTTGTCTCAAGTTTTGTGTGTAATCACAGATTCTCTTTTCCCTCCTCACATCCTCTGGCTCTCCCTCACTGTTTTGCTCTCTACCTCACTCTCTCTCACACACACTAACCACCACTGGTGTTATTAGGAAGCCCACCAGGGACCAATTTTCCCACATTCTTCCCTCTTCTTCTCACCCTCTGTCTCACTCTGCTGACTGCTCTCCGGGCACTCTGGGACTCTGGCCTGTCAGTGGGACATAGATTGGGGGTTGAGGGGGGCAGAGGTTTAGCTAGAGAGATTGAGTGCACATAGTATAAGAGGCTGTGTGTGTTTGTGCATATGTGTGTGTGTGTGTGTGAGAGAGAGAAAGAGGGGAGACAGAAAGACAACTTGAATAGGAAAACAGCTGTTGTAGTGCCTTAATTGGGCTGTTCCACAACAAAAAGAAAGGGGGGGGGGATCGAGCAGGTGGGCTCAGAAAACCAACAGGAAGGTGTGTGTGTGTGTGTGTGTGTGTGTGTGTGATTGCATATGTGCATAGTTTTTTAGGGGAGTACATCATCTGTATGTATCCAGTGAGGTTTGTATGGGTTTGTATTGTCTCTGTAATGGAAAGAATATTTTTGTTTTTGTGTGCATGTTTGTGATCTGCCTGTGTTTTACAGTGCGTACATCTGTATATATGTGGAAACAAATCAGCCTCACTGATTTATATTGAAGAGACTGTGACACTGTATGCGTGTGTGTGTGATCTTTAGGGGTGTAATCAATCCCATCGGGGGTGTGAAGGGGGGTCGGACGGCGCCCCTGCAGTGTGTTTCTGTAGCCGAGGGCCACTCGAAGCCGGTCCTGTGTGTGGATGCTACAGATGAGCTGCTATTCACTGGATCTAAAGGTACACATACCACTAACTATACTGTCAGCTTTTTATTTAAGGGTTATTTCACATAAACCTTAAATGGCCTTAATGGCTGCTGTTTCATTAATAGTATATAGCATTACATACGTGATTTTTAAAGCTCTTTTAAATCTATCTTTAAAACGATGACGCAAATAACATGGTGACTTTAAGCTTGTCATCTCAAAAGTTTCAAATTTTGGGAAATATGCTTATTTGCTCTCTTTCCAAGAATGAGATGACAAGATTGATACCTCTCTCATGTCTGTGTGTTAAGTATGGGGCTTGTGCCAGGAGGTGATTAGCCTAGCTTAGCATAAAGACTGGACAGAGCCAGGCTGGCTGGTTCCTCCTGTTTCCAGTCTTTATGCTAAGCTAAGCTAACTGGCTGCCAAATGTAGCTTCATAATTTACAGGCGTGAGAGTAGTACCAATCTTCTCATCTAACTCTGCAAGAATGCCAATAAGCATATTTTCCAAAATGTTGAATTTTATATTCTAATGTGCACACAAACAGAAAGTAAAAAGCAGTGTGTGGTTTTTGTTGTTTTTATATTTCTGTTTGTGTGCGGATTCAACAAACAAGATACAACAATATTAATTAGTGAGCTTCAGAGATGTAGATAACCCTGTTTCTAAACTTTGGAGTGAGTGAGGCTAACTGTTTGCTTTTTGCAAAGCGAGGCTCAGCATAAAGAGTTTATGCTAACGTAGGCATAGGATAAAGTTTTAAACTATTCCTTTAATAAATTGTGTCTAATTTGTTCTGTAAATGTATCAAAAAAGTCAGATTACTGATCCATTTAATGCAATATATACGTATAACATGCATGCAAGCGTCAACCCAAACTGTGCTTCTGTTGTGCAGAGTATTTGAACTGCCCTTCTTTCCTCCTACAGATCGTACCTGTAAGATGTGGAACCTGGTAACAGGTCAGGAGATCGTCACCCTCAAAGGCCACCCAAACAACGTGGTGTCAATCAAATATTGTCCTTCCTCCTGTCTGGTCTTCTCTGTCTCCACCTCCTACATCAAGGTGTGGGACATCCGCGACTCTGCCAAGTGTGTCCGCACGCTTACGTAAGTTTCCTCCCTGCAACCAGCCAGATGAAGCGGTTTGGAGCAGTCAAACTAAAAAAAAATTGCAGCTGAGGAGATATGTGATAGAAGTGATTTAGGGATATGCTTTTTCTGTTCAGTGATGTGTTTCAAGTTGCAGAAAAGTGACAAATGAAAGGAGGGAAAATATGATGTGATATGCTTCTAGAGGAAATGACAACTGTAGAATTCTGCTTATTACACTTGTCTCTGTCTCTCTATTTCTCCTATTTGTTCCTCTCTCTTACACTGTTTGGCTTCTCTTTACCCCCACAGTTCATCGGGGCAGGTGGTTTCAGGTGATGCGTGTGCGGGCACCACCACCCGCACAATAACCTTTGCACAGGGCGAGTGTCAGATCAACCAGATAGCCCTCAGCCCGTCAGGATCTGTGCTCTACGCTGCTGCTGGAAACACTGTTCGCATGTGGGACCTCAACAGGTACATTTGTACATTCATTAATTTATTCATTGAACTATTCATCCAATTATTGATTAAAGTATTAATCAGTCAGTCATTCACAGATTTATATGCTTAGTCATTCCCACATTCATTGGTTCATTCATGCAGATAGTTTCTTTACAGCCAGCTCTAAATTCTATTAGACATGGATGTGGATGTATATATTCACTTGTCAGGTGTTGATTAACCAGAGAGCTGATTAACATATGACTGAAGAGATTAAAAAGGCTGTCAATAGAAAGCGCAGGAACTCAGCACTGGTGATATGAAGTGTGTACATGTTTTCCACAAGGCACCCATATCTGAATTCCTGTGGTAACGCCGTCCTCTCCCCAGTTTTTATGCTTCTGCAGGGAAAGGATTAACAGATTGGACCAGACAGTTTACGCTGAGGGGCTCAGACCCATTTAATGATGCATAAGAACCCCCCAGAAATGAAAAATGAATGTATTAAACATTTCTTCAGTATCATCTCTGCCTATGGCATCGCTGTGTCTCAGCAGTTTTACCTCACCCTTGAGACGGAAAGTGATTTCATTCAGTGAAACTGGCACCTTGAAAATCAAATTCTTCTAAGTAATGAATTTCAAAGACCTTTGCTTCACCTCCTTTGCTGCGTGTCTGTTGGTGTGTGTCTCTGTTTGTGTGTTTGTGTGTGTGTGTGTGTGTAGGATGCAAGGGATGGGGAAGCTGACAGGCCACATCGGCTCTGTCATGTGTCTGACAGTGGGGCAGTCTCTGCTGGGAAAAGACCAAGTAATCACTGGCTCAAAAGACCATTATGTCAAGGTAGCACACACACACACACACACACACACACACACACACACACATACATACATACATATACACATATACATTTAGACCATACCCGAGTATCACAGATGCAGACACACCTTTCACAGTCTCCTGCTTCCTGTTCTCTCCTCAGGTGTTTGACGTGGCAGAGGGAACTATGGGTAATGTAGGTCCAGCTCATAACTTTGAGCCGCCCCATTACGACGGCATCGAGTGTTTGGCTGTACAGGGAGATGTGCTGTTCAGTGGGTCGAGAGACAACGGCATCAAGAAATGGGATCTGGAGCAGCAGGAGCTCACTCAGGTGTGTGTGTGTGTGTGTGTGTGTGTGTGCCTGCATGTACAGTGTGTGTCTTTGTTAAGATTTGTGTTATGCATGAAAAATGGGTCTTTTTCTTAAAGCCTAAAACATGTCTCTTTTACCATGCTGAAGACATACCGATACTCGCTAAGGCTTATTTGAAATTAATGCTGCATGTGTTGTATGTTCCTACACAGTAAGAGTCAGCAGGGTTGACTTGAGCAGGAAGCAAATTGATGAATATGAAATTGATTTCATATTCATGTGAATGTAGAGTTCATACATCAAAGTTTAAAACCCTGACTGTGCTTCAGTGCTGTGTATGCAGTGCAGATAGAGTGCCAACACAGTATAAAAGGGATTTGGGAGATCACTTAAAGGACAGCTTCTAGTGTGGAGTGGTGATTTTGATTAGCAATTGATTGTTTAAGTAATTTATCAAGCAACAAGACTAAGCGTCTACAGCCATGCTAGCAGCTCTGTGAGGCTGTACTTAGGCAAGCGGTACTTTGAGCTAAATGCTAACATCAGCATGCAAACATGCCCACGATGACAATGTTAGCATGCTGATGTTTAGCAAGTATAATGTTTATCATGTTCACCATCTTAATTTTGAGTGTTGGTTGGAAAGAAAACAGCAATTTGAAGATCTCTTCTTGGGGTCTGAGATCTTATGATACTGTTTTCAGACATTTTATAGACTACATGTTTAAATGATTAATTGAAGAACTAAATAATTGCAAATAAAAAAAAAACACTAGTTGCAGCCCTATTATAGACATCAGGACCAGAGGTCTTAAACCACTTTGTGTAGTAATGCAGCTTCCTATTTGTACAGTCACGCTCATGACACAGACATGACAAAACACACACACGCACCCCTCCTGTGCCCATACAGTACTGGTCGAGACTGTATTTTACTCGTTATCCGACACTGGCTCGGCCGTGACAGTGAAAAGGTGTGCTGCCAGTTGAGCGTTCAGTTGGTGGACAGCTCCCTTCATGTCTTCTTTTACCCAGAGTGCTCGCTCTGTGGAGAAAGTCAACGGAGTGTCGCCATGTGTAATGTGGCAGGAAAGCACTGTGTCAACATCAGGGCGTTAGAGCCAACACGCATCACAGCCACAGGTACCGGAGAGGAAAGTCATCGTGTGTGTGTGTGTGTGTGTGTCTTGTGTTTCCTCTGTTGCCTGCATATGTTAATAATGCATAATAATGCACCTTGTGGGTAGATGTGGCATACTCATTGGCATGCACAGTAATATGCATATTAAGCAGCACTTTCTCAAGTTGTTTGCATAAGTTCTACTTAGCTTTTGTTTATCCGAACAGAGAAAACAAGAACATAAGACATTATTATTTTCATTCAAAGGCTGAATTAAATCAACTCAGTCAGCGCTGTGGTCTGCGGCATATGACCTTAACCTCATTTGTGAAGCAGCCAACACAATCCTTTTTACAGCCACTCTTACTCGGTAGTCTCTGTCTAATTATGTAATAGGATCAAATTGTGGCTTGGGGTATAATAGAAGATATTACAGTAGACTCTGAAACTCTGCCTCCTCCAGAATTGCTGCTGCGAGCTGTTCTGCTCTGACCCCTCTGTTAAAATGCATACACCATAGTGTGTTTCCTGGGAGAATATCTGAAGCAATTTGTTTATAATTACTCAGCACTGTAGTTTAGCGATTCCCAGTTGCTTGATAAATAACTTAATATACCTTCCAAAAACAATTTCAAGTTTGTGAGTTTACTGGTTTGTCAACATGCTTATGCAAGTGTTGCTGCAGTGTGTCGTTTCTCTCCATGAGGTGTTGGAAAGCATTAACACTTTTTTACCCACTGGTGTAAAGTTGTTACAGATAGTGAGGTTGATGTAATGTATGTGAGAACTTTCTCTTTGTTTCTTGTAATAGCTATTCCCCATCTATACCTCTTATTGCACTCCCAACTGGTTTCCTGCATTTTCCTTTCGCATTAAGGAAGGATTTCTAAATTCTCAACCTTTTCTGGCCTATGTAATTACAGAGTTGTCAGCATGGAGGGAGCTCCAAATAGATTACACTGAAATGGCACTATATTTTAAACCCATTTAATATATATATTCAATTAGTTTAAGATACATGTATATAATTTATAGTAGTCTCAAAAATCTTCTGTGAACTTGTCTGTAAAGCCCTTTGAGATATTGTGACAGGTTATACCAATAATATTACACAGAGAATGGTATATAGTATAATATATATTATATATAGTACATGGTATATGGTGGCAGCGGCCACACACTGAAAGAACAGTCACCTTTTTAATCCCCCTGGAGTTTGCAGGCCTGAACGCTACTGAACGACATTGTAAATTGGTTGTAGCTTTTTTGGATGGGCATTTTTGAATTAGAAGACAATCGTGAGAATTTGCTTTGGTTTTATATGTACACTGAGTGCATAATGCTGTGTAGTGGCTGACCATCGCTGGTCAGCTCATCTGGAAAGAAAAGCAGATTTGTCTCAAGTTTTTCAACAACAAGGAAATGCAGATAATGTTAAATTTATAGGAGCTAAGAAAAAGTAATCAACTGCATCTAGTTCTACACATAAATTAACAACATTGAACATGGCACTGTAGTCACAAATGCCAGATCCAGATCCAGTATCTATGAAACAGCCAACCTGCTGAGATCTTAAGAAAAGACCCCGGACCCACACTGGATCAATATCGATATCCGACATCTGTCGATATATATATATATTTATTTACATAAAATAAAATTCTAAATTAAAGATTTCTTGTTACTTATTAGCTGACATATACTTCAATACTAATATATTGCCAATAAGCTATTTGTATTGACTGTATATCGGCCCAGCCAATATATCAGTGTAGCTCTAATAGAGAATGGACAAAACCCATTGTGTCAGTGGCAAGGGCCAATAAATCCTTATTTTTCGGGCAAACAGGAAGGCCACAAAAACACACATAACAGCTAAAAGCATCAGTTTTCTGCCAAAGGACATATCTGTAAACCTGAACTTACTTAACCCTAAACTTCAAGATGTTGCAGCAGCACCTCTGCCGGGTGTCACTGCTGCCAGCCAACAAGAAGACATTTAGACTGCAGTGGCACATAATATCCAAATAATCAATTAAATGATGGAAAAGGATGGAAAATGTCCTCCTCGTCCATCAAATCCTACTTATAGTATGACATATTGATGCAGTAGATCCGACATTTGTGTAACCAGTATGAATCCAGGTGTTCATTATATCTGCTGTGTACACTGTTGTCTGTGCATTGTAACCAAACATGGTGTCAGTCCATCTGTATCCATTTGTGGCAATGGTTTCTGTTCTGTGGTACATAGCAAATTATAGCCATTTGGATAATGTCACCCACAATATTTAAATCGCTCTCGGCTCAGACTATTGTTCAGTAAGAACCACTGAACAGAAAACAACTTGGAGCTCTGCTTCAAGAGGAAGTAAAATAATAGTAATTTCTATTTTTTTTTTTTGCTTAGAAAGCCAAAGAGGAAAAACACATGCTTTTATTTAAGCGTTTGTGTCGTCTGTTTAGATCATAGGGAATAGGGTTAAAATAGACTTGCATGCAAATGAGGAATAGATATAGATTTTATGACTTACTGTCCAGAAAAAGAGCAGACTAACTGCAAACTGCAGTGTGGAAAACATGTACAGAAAGATATCTGCAAACAAATTAGAATCTGAGATACCTGATGGAAACAATAATAGAAAGAAACTTTATTTGCAGTGTTATTTTGGTTGATAGCTAATCTCAAAATGCAATATGAAAATAACAATTAATGACAGAAGCAAATAAAACACAACAGGAAAAAGTAATAAACATAATAAATGTTCCCTTGTTTTGAGCTGAATTAATCTGCCGCCCAGTTGGTTGAGATAAACACAATAAAAAAATTTTAAAAAGACAACAGCAAAACCCAAAGTGTAGGAGTGATAAAAGTTTGGTAAAGCTTCGTGTAAAATCCAATTGTTTTTTTGTATGTTAGTTCTGTATTTTAAGGCACTGATAGTATTTGGACTGATTATGTTTAACATCTCACCTCTGCAGTGCTGCGTCATCATAGACGCGGTTCCCTCTGCTCTGCATTTTCTCTTTAATTCGTACAAACAGGTGTGATGAAAGCGTGATGTCAGTTTAGAAGCTATTTGTCAGATGTTTTTGTGGGTGTGTTACAGTTTGTTCCTCACAGCAGAAGTGTGGAGCTGGAGTGAGTTACAGTCTCTAAAGAGTCTTATAATGGTGAAATAAAGTAAGCTGTTATATAACATTTATTTGTACGCCATCTCTTAAGGTCATACAGAGATTAGATCTGCATATAGGGCTGAAATTACTCATAAATTAACCCTCACATTTTGCCAAATACTTTCTCTGTAATTTGAAATGACGACAATTGAAGACACACTATCCTATCCTTTTATGATTCCCCACAAATGTTAGCCACGAGGGCACATGTTTTTAGCCTTTGTTTGCTATTTCTCTCCTGTTTCTTTATGAAATAGCGCCTCCTGTCGGTGTTATTGTCTTAGTAAACATAAGACCGACAAATCCAGTCAGTTCATGAATCATGTTTGAAGCTATTGTAAAAATACTGAACACACAGACACACAAGCTAAGAGTAACTATGGTACTCAGTCTAAATACAGTATTTGTGAGTCTCAAGCCACACTTGTGTGTTGCCTAGCAACGATGTGCATTTTCCATTCAAGAAATATACTGCTTTACTGACGACGATTTATATCCATTAAAAATGAAGCACTTAACATTTTTTTTTCTTCTGCTATTTTAAGAACACACTAACCAGATGATTCACATTCCTGTAACTGTTGTAAAATCACTGCAATATTTTTTCAGTGTAAAAACATGAGATGTAAAATCTGTCTCTCTGCCTTGACTCCACAGCAAATCCCCAACGCCCACAAGGACTGGGTGTGCGCTCTGGCGTACGTCCCGGGCCGGCCCATGCTGCTGAGCGCCTGTCGGGGCGGCATGCTGAAGGTGTGGAACGTAGACAACTTCACCCCCATAGGAGAGGTCAGAGGTCATGAGAGCCCCATTAACGCCATATGTACCAACTCAAGACAGATCTTCACTGCGTCCAGGTAAGGAAATGTTTCCTATTGTAGTACTGTAAAATAGAAGTGTACATCAAATGGTATTCATTTATTTATTTATTTTTTAATTGTTCTCAAGCATTCTGTTGATGTAGTGAAGGGATTAAGAGGCAAAAAGACAAAATTCTTTAGAAGATTATTACCTATTTTGAGAATTAAAGAAACTTTTTATGTCTTAATAAATGCCATTTATTTATTAGTTATTCACAACAAAAATTGTGCGTGGATTAAAGTGCCAGCTTTAAAGTGAATCACACACAAGCATTAAAGGATAAGACTGGCGATATTCTACATTTTTCTTGTTGTCAGTTAATTCCATGAAAAGACCAAAACCAACAATGAATTGATCCTGCCAACACGCAATACATGCCTGATATATCTCATTCCTCTGTGCCATAGAGCCTGATTGTTGTCCAAAAACTATTAAAAACACATCAATGATGATCATGTTGCACTGGCAGACATGTTCCTTCATTATCATAAGCATGGACACTGTAGCTTGTTTATCAATCCCACATACACCGTCTGCTGCTGTAAGTACTTACTAGGGCACCAAATGTGTGTTAATCCGCTGCTGAAAATAGTCCCCAACAAACAGTTTACTGCTGTTTGACTAACGTTTGCTTAAAGCTAACAGTGCCCAGCTGTTTTAGTAAAAATGACTTTGCCTATTTTAAAAATTATACTATACATTCATGACTCCATTTGTAAGACTTAAATCATCAGTAGGAACAAATGGGCTTGGAGCTGAGTGCCATAGACAGGGTAGGGAAGTCAGGAAGTATTGAGAGATGAACTACTGCATTGTTGGTTTTATTATATATTAGTTTTTCAAACTGATATATATGGAGAGAAAGTGTCTGCCCTTTACCAAATGTGTTACCTTTTTCTGAATGAAATACTGGATTATGATTCATACTTTCTGCATCCCAAGCATTCATCTGCAGGTGTGTGTGTCAGCCTTGTGTAGCTCGGAGAGGGTCATACTGCACCCTGTTTTTCTGAGCTCATAGCTGCATCAGGCAGGGATAATGCTTGTTTACTGTTTGTGTGTCTGGGTGGGACATTCTGTCGTCTCTTCAGTCTGCCTGTGTTCATCTTCTCATTCCACTGGTGGGCTTTCACTGAAGTTGACTAACTTTCTACTCCCGCTTCTTCCTGTCTTCTCCTCTTCTCACGTTCTTCTTTCATCACTTCGTTGATCTTCATCATCTCTCTTTTGCTGTTTTCCTGCCTTCCCACTCCTCCTCTCCTCCTGTTCTTCGCCCTCACCTTCCTCCTCCTCTACTCCCCTCTTACCCCCTCTTCCCCTTGTTAACCCCAGTGATTGCAGGGTGAAGTTGTGGAGCTATGTGCCAGGCTTGACCCCGTGTCTTCCTCGACGGGTCCTGGCCATCAAGGGCCGAGCCACCAGCCTCCCATGATTGCCTCTTCTCCGCTCACCAACCCTCCCTTCCTCTGGTACTCTCTTAACTAATTTCCACCTTCTTTTCCCTGCTGCGTTTCTTTTCCCCTGCTTTTGTATTTTCTCTACCTGGGTGGTACCTGCACCTTTCTATTTGCTCCCGTTCTGTTGCTGTCCTCCTTTTTTGCTCCAATTCTTCTGTCATTCTTTTCTTCTGTTTTCTGTTGTTCTGTCTTTTCACATGCTGCTCTGTTTTTAAAACTTTTAGCATGGTTGTTGGTTCATTTGCAGCCCGCTGCCTCCACAAAGACAAACAGCTTCTCATTTGACTCAACAAGTGACTCATAGTTCTGCTCAGAAAACCCTTTTTTTCTCATGTGTGCAAATCAAATGTATGTGCTGTGCATATTTCTCTATAAGAATAATTTAACATTTTGGGAAATATATTATTTGCTTTCTCACCAAGAGATGAGAAGATCAATACCACTCTCATGTCCGTCCGTTCATTATAAGACTACAGCCAGCAAGAGGTTAGCTTAGCATACAGACTGGAAACGGGGGAAACAGCAAGCCTGGCACTATCTAGTCCAACATGTAATCCCCTTGTAAAACCACAACTTGACGTTTTAAAACTTAAAACAGCTTTTGTTGGGATTAAGCTAATGAGATATAACTTTTTAGGGTTTAGAGGTGCTTGTAGGTGGATTTTGTCACCTTTGATCAGAGCCAGTCTTTATGCTAAGACTGTAGCTTCATATTAACATACAGACATGAGGGTGGTATCAATGTTCTCATCTAACTCTGGGCAAGAAAGATACAGTAAGTGTATTTCTCAAAAAGTGGAACTATTTATTTAACACTTTCAGCAATATTCTTTCAGTCAGAATCCACTCATTTGTATCTCCTAACACCAATCAAAGTGCACAGCTAACTTCTTTAGCTAGTGTTAATGAAAAATGGGATGCTGTTCTGGGTATTGCCTAATTGACCAGTGCAAGGTGTTATGACTAGCACTGTGGGAATGTGCAAGAAAGTTCGAATTAAATTGCCTGGTCAGTTGGGAGTAGAGTTGTGGGCATGTTGATTGGAGTTAGTTGTTGCACAGTTATGAATCATACTTACTTATACACTTTTCTGAGAGGTTGGAGAGGTGTTGAATTTTTACTGACACCATGGAGGTCTTTAATGAAGTGTGTGTGGGCAAGTGTGTGTGAAGTGTACTTTGAAGTCAGTCTCTATGTGTTGTGTCTGATGTACAATGGGTTGTTTTGAAAGGGAAGACTGCCTGATTGATGTTCTGTTATTTTCTCCCTTTGTTGTGTTCTCCTTGCTTTCCTTTGCTCATCATCCCACCCCTCTCTCTGTTTCTCTCTCTCTCTCTCCAGCGACAAGTCAGTGAAAATCTGGTCGTCAAAGGTGTGGAGGAAGAGGTGACAACCGAAGTGACAGTTTTTCCTTTGTCGGCCATCTTGCTGCAACTTCAGCCACTGATCTATGACCTGCTCATTTCTAGCAATGAGATGTGACCCTGAAAACACAGTTTCCAAGGCAATCACGGTGTTTCTTTCTTTGTCAAGGACAAGGTGCAAAATGACAAAGCTGGAATATGTATTCAAAGGCAAAAAACAATTTGCCTTTCAGATTCTTTTACTGCCAATTTGAAAGTGCCATTCAGGTGTGATGCTACTTGGACAAATAGCATATTCCCGGCCATGGATACACCAGACAGAACAATTTCTCTCCTGACATGAAAACTACCACAGCCTGGTATTAAAAGGAAAAGAAAAAGTGTCCTTCTGTTCTTTCACCAAGGTTTCAGAATCCTTGTGGAACAGCGAGAGATGAATTTGCTCTAAGACGTGTGTATTCATGTATCTTTTGTCTGAAAGTCAAGATGCGAAACCTTTTTTTTCCTAGAGGGACGTGAACTAACAACTGGGACCTCTGTTCCTCTGTTCAGGACTGTTAGTCTTTATTAGCGTTGTGACTGTTCTGATACTGAACACTTTGGAGGGTTATACTATGTGCTCATCATGGTGGATGATCAACAGACAATTGCTGATCTTGGGTAAGACATCACTGGAAAATTACGCAAAACACCATCACTTGATATTCAGTCTTTTACTCCGGAAACGCCCTCCAGTCACTTTTAGTTCAAGTCGCTCTCAGTATATCACTGAAACTTTATTGTGTTCCACATGTCATGTTAATTCTTTTTAATGACTAACTAATTTATTATTTTCCCTACCTCAGTTGTTTTGGACTTTGGCGTGAGGTGGGCGGGAACATTTTTACGGGTCACTGTGTACAAACACCTGGTGCTTGACATTTTGAAGTCTTTATTTAATGCTTGGCTCTTCATCTGTGTGTGGATGTGTCCTCTGTGGCCCTCTGGCTATCAGACTGTCTAGCTGCTGACCTTGCAAACAGGAAAGCACACGTCAAGTAGCACAACTAAGGTAGTCCTGGACCCGGAGGAATCTGACAGGAGTGTATTATCTTCTGCTCTGTAAAGTGATAACTGCGGCAAAAACAAGAAACACCCCTGCAGATGCACATGACACAAACAGGTACACACCTACTGTACACACTCCCAAGACATTTGTGAGTCGGGTACTCCATTGAGGCCAAAGTGCCAGATCATTATCTCAACCACCCGCAAATGGTAATAGGAGCCCTACCAGTTTCCCCCGCCTGCTTTCAGCTCCACTCTGATCTTTAAGGTTAGCAACTGTCAGACTGACCAGCCTTACTGAAGAGTCCACCTCCTTCCCAGCTACTGAACTTCTCTGGGAAGCTATTTAATTAGAGGTCTCGCAGCTCTACCGGCTGCTTTTCAGGCAAGATTACTTGGGTGAAAGTAGGTCATAACTGAGGGGGATTTCTTATTAAAATCCCAATTTTCTTCCACCCACTATTTGCTGCTACATTTAAATACAGGAAGAAACTTCCTGTACCCGTGCACTGATGTACAAATCTGTTTATGTGGCAGATTACGTGTGTGGGCAACACACACACATATGCATAAACTGTGGACACACACAAACACAGGATTTCAGTGGATGTTTCGGTTATCCATCTTGCCTGATAGGCCTTGGCATCCCTCACTGTGTTGATTTAGTGTCTCTTTAATGAAACAAATTCAGCACTGCAGCACTCTGCTGACACACACATATGCACATACATACACACTCCCACAGGCAACAGTAATAACCCAGGTCTTAAAAGTCAGTTCAATTATCTTTCAGTTTCTGAATACAGATAATAGCAAGCATTCACATCACTTTCAGTTTATGAACTTGGGTTTTTTTTGGTATCACTTCAAAATGGCACGCAGCATTTAAAAGCTTCTTGTCGTACAGATGTCTTACCGCCTTGTCTGTCTCACAATATCACAGTTTTGTTCAGCTGAACGAAAGAAATCTCACTCCTTCTTAAAAAAAAAAATACTTTGGTGATTTAGTGCACTTTTCCTTATAAAAGACCCAGAAACATGTAGTTTAATTAAGCGATCACAAAATGGCAGTCATAGGTGCTGAAGTTAGTTAATACTTTCAACATACTTCCTGCAAATTCTCCCTTTTAAGAGGGAGTATCTACTGCTGCTGGTTGATGTCACCAACATGAGTTTGAAGCTGCTTAGTCTCTCCCAAAGCAATGATAAGGGTTTTAGTTTTATGTTGGGGCGGGTAGTGAATGCAAATGTGTGGTTGGGGGTGATTTGTTGAAGCGTTCTTGTTTTAATATTTTGCTACGCTTCAATACTCAGGTAAAGGTTGAAGGATAATATTAGTCATACTTTAGTCATTACTTGACCCTGTGAAATTAGGTAGCTCTTTGAATCGACCAAATGCCTTGTTTGAGAGATTTCTTTTTTTACTCTTAGAAAAATGGTACCATCATTGTACCATCCCTTTTTTGTAAAAGACTCATTTCCATGTTTTCCTTTTGCATTTGATTCCCTTTACTTATTATCTATGTACTGTGCTTTTCTGAACAAAATGTACAAGTCTTAAATGACATCTTCCCAAATCTGGCCAAAGCTGAAAGTCTTGCAACTCTGAGAAGATGTGCACTGATTTTTGACCATAATAACTTGTTTAAAATGTGTATAAACTATGGTAATTGTATAGTAGTTTGTCTATAAAACTGGAGTGAGCGGTACAAAATGTGGTCAGTAGGGAAATTAACCTCCATAACACAATGGGTTATATACTTTGACCTTGAGTCAGACTCCATTGGGCCCTTCACTGTACACTATGTATTTATCTGTGCTAATTAGCCAAACTGACCCTGGTCACCAGCTCTGTGGTGTGTTTCATGTGATAACAATGCTAAGACAGCCTTTATCTCTGTTTTTTTGTTTGTTTTTTTCACTTCTCCAGACTCCTACTTATTGCTAGAGAAGATCTTGTAGAGGCCCTCTCGTACTAGGTGCCCTGTGCTTGTACATTTGCTCAAGGATGCATGATGTTAGTGGTGCTCATCGGTTGATTGGACATCTCTAAACAGCAATTCGGTAGGCAATTAATTCCTCCTGCTATTGTCAATCTTAATGCTTAACACCTGAGTGGATTTGCTATCAAAATCTGTTTGGATTCTGAAGCTTTGACAGTCAATGAATTATGCATAAGATATGTAACAAAAATGTTGAGTGTGCTTCACAAAAGATGCTTGCTTTGAAGATTTATTATAGGCAAGCGGAAGCCCTAGATTGTTATCTGGCCTTCGATCAGCCCCACCCAAAGTTGCCCTGTATTCTGCCAATGTCAGCACCACTTCATTACTTGATGACGTGTAAATAGGTGTGTCATACCCTTTTAATATAACAGAGGAGATTTGGTCGAGGTTAACTGACTTCTTTCTAATCAGCTGGCCTCGGAGTGATCTCTGCAAGTTAGGATTTACATGCACTTTGGATAATGAACACTGCTGTGAATACTCTGTGGACTGTTTTCCTGATATGTATTAAGCCTAGTTTTAGACTTAGTTTACAAAGACAGAGTTTATGAGTCCCAAACGAGGCTTAAAGCACTGAAATTGTACTGAAAAGAACACATCTGTTTAGCTCTACAGTAGGTTTAGAAATCAGTGATATTAATGTTTGTGCTGGTACAGTATGTAAGATAACAGTCAAGACAGAGAAAGACAGTCCCCAGGATGTCCCTGCCTTTAAAGTCCCTTTTTTATAGCAAATGAACCTGAGAATGAGAATTTTCACTTTGACAGAGCAGCATGCGCACCTTTGTAGACGCTAAGGAGAGTCCATCTCTATCCTTATTTCCCTGGCTGTCTGCTGGCATACAGGCATTTTCTTAATATTACTGACCACAAGCAGGTCATATTACTCTATGAAAGATGTAATCAGAGACACAAGATGACAAGATCTAACCTTAATCTATTTCTCCTGCAACAATCAACTTGGGAAAAATCCTACCTGATGAAATGTCCTTTCAGAAAGGGATATTATCACACTAAATATACAGTACGATAAACAGTAATAACAGTATGAATTGACCATTCACTAAGCCCTGCCCCCCGTAGTTACTGTTGCTACGCCTGTCAAGCTTTCCATTTTCTCACGGCACATATGCAGTATACAATGGTAACGGTGGCAGATTTACCACTCGCAATTCGCAGTAATTTTTGAAACAATGGGTCCTCTGTTTCACACAGAAGTAAACAAAAGCAGACATCTACTATATAGAAAAACACTGTGCTTCACTTTTACCAAAGAAAAGAATTTGAGGTGAGAAATAATCAGTGAGTTTGGCAAATGTAATACTATCTAATGCAAGTTTGGCTGGGGTGTAAACTTCCCCAAAGCAAATAAAGAGCAGGACAAAGAGCTGCTATCGTTACTCTAAACTCTGACATAGGAGCATCACACGCAGTGGATGTCCTAAACAGATATTATTCCAGCGTAACCTGTAACCCCACATAATAGCCTAATGTAGTTAATGATATGCCCCTTGCCTTTTGGAAACACACTGTTTTATCTATTCTTTACACTTTTGCTCTTTTGTGTTTTTGGAAAAACTTTTTAAAAAAAACACCACCCTCCAAACTCTTTAAATACAGAGTTTTGCTAATATTAGAGCACCATGCACACCGTTTCAGCATGTAGGAAATCCAAAGCTTGACTGGCCTGCCGCTTAGTTACGGTTGTAAGCTGTGGGTTGGACAATCACTGTTCGCGGGCAAAGTTTAGTGAATGGTCAGTTGGCTGAAAGCAAAAATTATATTGCACAAATTTTCACAGGCAAACAAAAAAAAAATCAATGTATAGAGGTAGTAAGCAGTCTGTCTGGTATTGGAGATAGGACCACAGAACAGATTGGAGAGTCAAGCTGCCAGTCAAACTGATTGTGTGATTACCACCTTTAGCATTTCCAGCCCAGCCATCTTATGACTACTAGGAAAACCAAAGTAGTCAGTGTCTCAGCTTCAGCCTTGTGCCTCAGCCAACAGGCCTTACTGCCTTAAAGAAACAGAATGTGTATGTAGGACATTGATAATCATTCACTTAATATCCTGAATCTGTAACAGACTTCTTCGAGGATTGTAGATTGTCCTACAGATTGTGGAATTCTGTTCTAAGTCAGACAACGTCTCTGCTCACTTTATCAGTATGGCTGAAAAGACCTTCAACTTTGCCTTAGGCTGCTGAGGGGATGGGATCGCATTTAGATGCAATCAAGAGGGCACTTTACTGCTCGGCGGCGGATCACTATCCCGCACCAACACACGTCTTCCCTGCAGCTGCTCAAGTAGTTTTTCTCCAGGTGTGTGTGTTGTCATACTGAGCTCACATATGGTAATACAATATGTGGCAGTGTCTGTGAAGTATGTACTCACGGGACATAAATGCAGGGTCAAAGGTCATTTGTGCCTTTTATTGCACAGACTACTCCCTCTTAAATGAGTGTAAATGTGTGTACAGTTTTTTTTTTTATATGACAATGTGCATGTGACCAAGCCATGTAAAAAAAGATCTTACTGTAAATAATGTAAGTAAATATTTAATGAAGGATCCAACGTTCCCTCAAGAAAATAAATAAGTTGAAAACAACTGTCCTTTGTGTCTTCTCGTGTGATGAATTCAGATCTTATTGTATATTGATTTCTTCCATATGTAGTTTGGATCATAAAGGAACATTTAAGAACGCTTTTCTCAAGATCACACTCTGATTATCTTAAACGAATTTGTTCTTTAATAAAATTGATTGGGATTTTTATAGTATTTACCCAGCTGTCTTCAGATTACAACACTTAGCTCTTGATCTCCTCTGTCTGATATTAAGACCAAAACAGCTGAGAAAGAAAATGATCCTTTACCTTGCAGATGGACGAGGCGTTTATTGATCATTCAGGATAAAGAGGCAAACAGGTTGTAAGGGATGAGATGTAAACACAGGGAGATGTTTTTCATCCAGATGCATTTATTCCTACTTCAGGGCTAGAGATTCAGACTCTACACTCATACATCTTCATTTCCTTTGCAAACTCTGATCATTAACTTGTGGTGGGCTGCGCTTGTCCCAGCAGCGACTGGAGACACAAGCACTGTGATGTATGACGGCCATTAACGCCTCCGAGGAGGCAAAAACCATTTGAAGATGCCAGTCACAAACAAATAAACATTCATACACAATCCCTGTCACGTCCCAGCTGTATATGCTCCATCTGCTCTCTCCATATAATAACTCCTGAAATTTCATTTCATTTGAATGTCTTCGTCTGTTTCATTACACTACAACACACACTAAGTCTGTTGTTACTTACTGATCCATCAATCTTTGTCCTACTCTATCAATCACCTTGTAACTATAAAAATCACTTTGAAATTCAGTTAAATACCCTGAGAGAAGAGTAAATGTCCCATATTCATTTTGTTTACTTGTGAGTCAACTAAAATGAATTCAACTCCAGTATCACAAGTAAAAAATTGTGTAATTTACTAGGGATGACAATGTCATTGGTTCAGCTGGTCGGCCCACCACTTTCCACAGTCCGCAGATGGAAATATCTCAACAAATATTGGATGGTTTGTCATGAAATTTCGTGGACATATTCATGGTCCCCTGAGGGTGAATTGTTATAACTTTGGTCCATTTATCTAGCACCAACATCAGGTCAACAGTTCAATTTGTCAAATTCTTTGGTTTACTGTCTACTGGCACTCCCATCAGCCTCAGCTGTACTTCATGCTAATTAACACACGTTAGCATGCTAACACAATAAGCTAAGGTGGTGAACATACCTGCTAAACTGTTAACATCGTCATTGTGAGCATGGCAGCAGGCTGATACAGTAGGCCTACATCCCCTTGTTTTAGATTTCAAAGGGATGTATATTTAAGGTTGCCATAATCAATATTTTTATATCAACAATGGATCAAATCTATGTGAAAGGACATCGCTTACAGTGACAAACCCACAGACAATTATCACCCGACTCTGCAGCTCCCATCAACTCTATGAAGCATTTCAGCGGCTTTCAGGTTATTATTACAGTTTTACGGCCCGCAGCTTTACTGTTCTGGTTCCCTCTCACCTGCCTCATCACTGTTGTGTCCAGACACAGGCAGCTATTTTCAGTGAAACTGTACGCTACCTACCCAGCACCAAACGACAAACAGACAAAGTCAGCGACTAGCTGGTGAACTCAGTGGAGCATATAGCAACTAAAGAGTCAGATATTTCCCTCAGAAGTTGGTGGAGAGTAAAAGAGAGCTCAGAGAAGTGTGAATATTAGACTTGCATTTATCAGGTGGACACAAACACGACTCCAAATGAATGCTAAAGTTGCTCCGTATCTGCCGGATGTGTTTGCAAACATGTTTGCCATATCAACTTTATAAGGTGATAATATATCAATATTCATTTTGTGTTTACAGGTTGTTTCTGCTGCCACCAAGTGGCCAAAAAATCTGTTCATACAGGTTTACAAATAATATTAAAAATGGCATATAATTTATAGTTACACTTACTTATGAGCGCAATGTTTTTTTGACTCAGTGTTACTAACTTTCAAGAGAATTGTTACACAAGCTGTGACTAAGTGCAGGTAATAGACCACAGTAGTAGGGTAGATAGCAAAACATTTACTCTCTATAATAATAAGGTACAACACATCTCCAATTTGGACGTGCTGAAGTGAATTACTGGTGCCTAAAAACGTTCCCCAAACAGAGTGGCAAGAAAAATGACTCAATTATGTTCACTACAGTCCAACATCTGACTGCTGCTTTAATCATTTCCTTAAACTTGTATAACCACAGTGATGTAGTGATGATAAAAAAACAGTGACAGAAATTATCCTGTAACAGTTTGAGATTGTAACTTTATAGATGTAAAAGGCTCCTCTGTTGATTGGTAAATACAGCTCTTGTCTATGATAATGGGAGTGAGATCAGAATATGAAAAGGAACTGAAGGAGGTAAATAAATCGAGCAGACTGATCATTAGCAGCATCATGGAAACAAACTTGAATGTAGAGAAGGATTGAGATGGATAGATGAACAACAACAGAGCGAAGTAATTCAGCTAAGAGGACTGGCTGGGGAATGAGAAGAATGTTGTATAAGAAAAGGCAATAAATGCGTAGTGGAAGTTAAGGATGGGCAGACTATGATATTTTTAAATAATGGAGGACGCAGAAGGCAGCACTGACGTGACAATAAGCGAGTTAAACTGCACATACAGAGCTTGTATAGGAGATGGAATAAACACGTAGAGAGCAAAATCTAAACACCCTCTCACTTTCAATGGCATAACCCTGAAAGAAGATACGCAGTAGAAGCTAATAACAGTGGAAATACAACCTTTATAGCGAATGCTTGACACAATAGGTAATCACCTTATTTACCCTACATAAATTCACACGTATAAGAAGAGAAAAAAGGGAGAGGCACTGTGAGAGACAGAAACACATTCAGAGCCTTGAAAATGACTTCATACAACATGAGCTCAAAGAGGATTTTAATGAGGGAACTCATACAACATCTTCAAAAAAATAATAATTCCCACTGTTTTTCAGATACACACAGCGAGCATCTGCACAACCACTGAACAAAAGCCTCGGACTATCAACTAACTAGCACGGCCTAATTCCATTATACACTCTCTCTTTGAGTCTGGTTTTACACAGCACACACACTCTCCACACTACTAGGTTTAGCCACATCAGAGGGACATGCAGTCATTCAACATGGGTGGATAATTAAAAAACACAATGTACAATACAAGTGTTGGTAGTTATTATGTTTTTGTGGGGAACATTTGCAGGCAGTGTTCATGAATGTGTATAATGTGTTTAATATTTCATTCATTCAAAGATTGGTCACATTCATGTTGAGTTGAGAATCCATTGACACATGATGTTTGGTAGAAATGACTCACTATACTCGCTCAACTAAAGTCAGTGAGTCATTCAGTGTTATGTTAAGGATGAGAAGAGGGAGTTTGTTACTGAGCGATGTGCTTTCATACTAGGATGCAGAATGTAATTCAAAAATGGGGAAAAAAAAAAAAAAGATTTATTATCTGTCAAGGCTTTTGATCACCCATTAAGTTCTTCACTTTAAGGAATAGCTTCACATTTTGGGAAATATGTTCATTCCCTTTCTTTCCATGAATTAAATGAGAAGACTGATACCGCTCTTATATTTGTCCAGTGAATATGTAGCTAAAGCTGATTAGCTTAGCGTAGCTTAGCATAAAGGGGGAAACAGCTAGCCTGACTGTCCATAGGTAACAAAGTCTGCCTGCCAGCACCTCTAAAGCTCTCTAGTTTACATATATCTTCTTACTGGATACTTGTCATTGCCATAAATGTTGCCAGAGAACCAGCATCGACTCCAGGAAATGACTGCGCCTGGCCAAGAAATAATCCAGCACATAGCCCTCCGCAAAACCACAACTTGTTGTTTTCACACTTCAGTTTTTGTACGGGTTAAACAAATGAGATATGGCATGTTAATTAGTGAGCTTTAGAGGTGTTTGCCTTTGGACAGAACCAGACTAGCTGTTAACCCTGTTTCAAGTCTTTGTGTTAAACTAAGCTAACCGGCTGCTGGCGACAGTACAGACATGAGAGTGGTATCCATCTTCTCATCTAACTCTCGGCAAGTTATTTGAGATTATTGGCCATAACAAATAGTTTTTTGCTAGATTTTTAGTTTGTCAGTTCCTCCATTATGGCCATTATGTGTTGCAGAAACTCCAGAGTGATCCATTCATTTTTGTCTAAAATAAACCCTATTGCTGCATCAGGAATCACAAAATGAGTCACTTCCTCTGCAGAGGAGGACTGAATGTCCCTGGATAATGTACTTTCTCACAAATGTTTACAACTGCAGATGAAAAACACTTTTGTGTAAACAGGTTAAATAACATATGGTTAGGCAAGGTAGCAACACATCCATGTATCCCGATAGAAAAAGATTTTCAGATTGAATGCTCATTCTTTACATAAATAATTTCCTCTTTTGCAACCTGTTTGAATCCACTATCTCCATAAAGTGTACATTCCTTGTTCTCACTTTGTCTTCTTCTTTGATTCTTTTCCCTTTACAGGCTGTTTTGTCTTCCTCCAAGGCAGGAAGTTGTAGGAGACCAGAGCTGTGAGGAGGTACGTAGCCATGCCAGTGTATCCTGCCAGTACCAGACACAGCGGCTGTGCCAACACGAACAGACAGAACACGTTCATCGACGCCCGGTCATCCAGCTCCACCCGATCGTCCTGTGTGGCTTTCATCACTCCAAAAAAATACATCAGTGCCACCGCTGGGTAGAAGGCCAACTCCACCATGATGCCGAAGACAGGATGCTCCCACGCACTAGAAAGCCTTTGGGTTTAACATGTGTACATGTGTTGGAAAGTAGTTTGCAAGATCCACTGAAGTATTGAGTGAGAGTATTTTCAGACACACACTCACCTGGGTCAGATTTACACTCCCAGACAGAAATCCCTCTGAAGTGTGAAGGTGGATCGGACAGGAAAACAGACTTGGACCTTTGATCCGTCATCACAACAATCCTGTCAAACATTATCCACACTCCAGTGCTCCTTATCAGGACACTTGACAGTTGCTACCTTCTAACACAATCTGCTTTTTTTTTTTAAATACAAAAAAACAAAAACTTTTAAATACTTACAAAACCAATTATACTGTCCTTTCATGTGTCATATAAAAGCCACAGACAGAATTCCTCATTGAACCTGCAGTATGTCAAAGTGAGTCAGCTTGAATTGAATAACATATCATAAATCTATTATGTTCACATAGCCTTTCTTATAGAGTATATGGTTTTTGTTTTGCAAATTCTTTTGTGATCTGAAATAAGTGCCTTCAAACACGAGAGAAAAATATTCTAAACTTTTTTGTCACATTACAGATAGGAGATCGCAACATTAGTGGGAGGATAAAAGCTTGCAGACTAACATTGACCAGTATATCCAGTGATATTTATACAGATACATACATGAATACCTGTAGTATGAGCTACAGAAACACAAATTAAAAACAGAATAAAACCACACTGTAGTATATTTGCAGCCCTCTTTCCTCAAGAATAACTAAAGTATTTAAATTGAATAACTGAAATGCTTCTTTATTTTGTTTTTTGCTATGGGGTAGTATTTCAATGACATAAGGCTTTTTATACTGTATATCACGTATCATGCCTATAGCACCAGTTTAAGTTGTTGATTTGTGTATTTGTAAGGCATTAACCTTACTAAACATAATACTTCATGTTTCATGAATATAGACCTAAGACTTGGAATAGTTCAGCATTTTGGGAAATACGCTTATTTGCTTTCTTGCAGAGACTTAGATGAGAAGATTGTACAGCAAATGTGAAGCTAGAGCCAGGCGATGGTTGGCTTAGCTTAGCATAAAGACTGTAAACAGAGTGAAGCCTTTTCCAACATGCGCTGGGTAAGAGGCAGGGTACACCAAGGACAGGTTGCCAGTCTATAATGTCTTTTCAGCAGTATATTACAAATATAATATTGTTGCTTTTGGAGACATAAAACAGGGTGTTGGTCTAACAAAATATTTGACTACTAATGTTCAAATGTAATCTATAGCAACACTTACTCAGTTTAATTTAATTTAAGGATATGACCACAGTCTCAAAGGGGCTACAAGAGGCAAAAATAATGGAATGAAGGCAATGCGTAACTGTGCCATCATCCAGAGTGGTGACATTAAGCAGCCAGTGAGCAGAGTGCTCTCTCTTGATTTCTTCAAAAGTCCCTGGTGGAAACTTTGCCTTCAGGGAGCTCTGTGCTACTCAGTCTGGTTATTATTTTCACTTCATTTTCAGCATTTAAACTCAGCCACAATATACACTTATTAGCAAAGAGCTAAACCTAGTCACTGGTAAAAATAAAGAGGAGCAGAGTGTCCAGACAGCTTCCCTGGAGAAGGGAAGCTTCTGTACCATTGAAATGTTTGGACGAGTTCAGAGTTCATGTGATTAAGGGCAGCAGCAAGTGTTGAATCAAGAAGTTCATAATTAGTTTGAGCGCTTGTGTATCTACTGTGGACCTGCTCAGGAAAAGTGTGGTTTATTTTTATTATTGTTGTTTTGCAGCTCTAATCCATCACCCAGTTCTTTGAATCCCCGCTGCCGCAGCCTGAGGGAGCGCTGGGCCGTTAGCCAGTCAATCAGCCACCTAGGCTGCTGTGGCCTTCCATAAATACTGTATGTATGCAACTGTGTGTGTCTGTCTATGGGTCCTTCTGTCTGTTTGTCGATCTCAGAGCAATCATTCATAAAGGGTTTCTCTGTGATGTTTGCAACCTCAGGAGGGGTTTGATTCTGGATTAAACCACTGGGCCACAGAGCAGGATTACACTCTGGGAGGGAACATGTGGCCCCTTTGAACTGGGGTTTATCAAACCCCCTACTCCTCCACATAAATCAGAGTTCACTGGTGTTCGCTTAAGCTGCACCAAATGGGCATTAGTGTAATAATAAGAAACTAAGTGTTTCCACATTAGAAAGTCTGATCTCAGTGCTGTTTCGAGCACACTATTCTGTCTCTGTTTTCGGGAGCTTTCAGCACAACATCTGCTTTTTTTGTGAGATGTATTGTATTCCAAAAGTTTGTTTCCAATAATTGTGACTGTAGATTTACTGTATTAGCTAACGTGATATTCCGGTGTTAGATTTGAATATGGTTACTGGTGGAAGTCTTGGATTATATATTAAGGAAAAGAAAAAACTTCATAATATTAAAGCAAGTCTTTTTTTGGTATATTCTCTTTTCTTCAACCTGCCTTGTTCAGTTAGCGAGTTCCTACATTTCACAGAAAGACCTCTGAAAACACCAGTTGAATATTTGACAGCAGCACGAAACATAAAGCAGAGCCAGAGATTTTCAAGTTGAGAAAAAGTAGCTGAACCACTTAAATGCAACATTACAGTTCTTCAAACTGCAGTGCATTATGGTTTGGTATGAGGTAACTTTTGTTGGAGAAATTTGTATTTTCTTTCTCTAGGTTCATTAATGAGTCTATAGAAAAGACTTTTCTCTTTGTTTGTGAGGTAGTGACACCAAAATATCAAGTATTTCTAGTTTATATTGTTGGTGCTCTGAAATCATGTCATCTTCATTTAGCCAGTTACACATGAGAATAAGAACAATTGTCCACCAAACACCAAAATGAGCCCCAGAAATGTGTTTTAGGAGATTCTTTCCTCAGGAAATGAAATACAACACAATTTCCGACACAGCAGAAGGCGTACTGTCTATCAAGTGAAAACTGCACTACCATCGACCGCTGATCCTTTTCATTACCTCCACCAGCAGCCACAATATTAGGTTTGACAAAGACATAGCTAGCTGATGTCAAAGAAGAAGACAGCATTTAAAAAGGGTGCGTCACAGGCTAGCTGAAAATACCAACAGATTCCCTGATTAACTAGTATTTGCTGACCACTTCCTGTGTTTGGGAATAGGTCTAATGTTGGACATCCAAATGTATTAATTAGTAGATTTTGTTGGGTTTCTTTTTGACATAATGTTAAAACAAGTGAGGAATGAGATTAGAGGAGTAAACAAATGTATTTATTTTCCAGGTTGTGGGAGAGAAAAAAAATCATATATTTTGTTGTAAGGGGCTTCACTTGTTTGACAGGGCATTTGTCTGTTCTTGCATAATTGCTTCCAGAAAGGCGATATTTTTGGACAGCATGACGCAAGTAAGCATAAACACAGTAATTAGTGCTTAGGAAACTGCAGGAAGCCGAGAGAATAGGACAGAGAGGGAGGAAAGGGACATCTGAATCCACCATGGTGTTATTAATGTGAGCAGCACAAAGCATTGACCACCTCCTGGTCCATCGCAATAGGATGGCATTAGCATATAAAGGAGATATCCAGTGTTTTGTAAGTCTTCTGCTTTTGATCACAAGCCGGCACCTTAAGACATTTAGAAATAGACGTGGCACCGTTTTTGTTTCTTAGGAACTGGCAGCAGCCTTGTGCAATTAATCAACTCTTAAAAATAAAAATCTGATATTTGTTCTTACAATTTCTGCTACAGAAAAATATAGCACAGTCTGCTGGCAATTCTGTAACAAATCTATGCTTGATGCTGCCAGACAGAACGAAATGTGAAATCATCCAAACCAGCCCTCGTTGTCGAACAGTCAACACAGCAAGTTTTCCAGCGTTAATGGGTGTTCATTTTTCTGCGTCAATTATTTTGAATTGTCAGCTGTTGATTGGAGTGCTGTTAGTTACAGAGCTGATCTGATTGTAGGAGGAGTCCTCAAAACTAACATGTGAATAATTAATTACTATGAATTTAATTTGAATCCCAGTTTGTGTGCATTTGTGATACCGCAGGCAATATAACGGTTGTGAAGATCTTATTCCTTCCCCTTCCTCCGTTTTTTTTTTTTTTGTCCTCTGGCCCTGCTCCTGCCAACCCACTCCTTGGAACATCTGCAATAATGTGCTCACCCACACTAAACAACGAGCCCTTAAAATACATGAATCATCCTGGAGAGAAAAGGGTGTGTATGTAGATGTGTGTGCCTCTTTATCTCTGCTTATGGGTCGTTCAGTAACATATGAGAAAGTAATTTGTTTTTATATGCACACATTGGTGTGTACGTCTGAAAGAATGATTGTGTGTGTGTGCGTTCCTGATCCTGAGCTGGAGGGCTGTGTGGGCAGAAGCGTCCTGTGTCGGTATAAATTGATTTTCAGAATCCAGACGCTAGGTGCTCTATGCAGGAAAGAGCTGTGTGCTTCTGCACCCATTTATGAAAGGAGGTAAAATGGTTTATAGCTGTGTGTCTCTCTGTGTGTGTGATGTGCATGTGAGTGAGAAGGAGAGAGAGAGTCAGAACAGATAGACAGAACAGATACAACGATGCCGGAAATCTGATGTCTCTGTTTCCATATCGACCAAAAAGTGACAACTGCAGTTTTCCAAGTTGGTCAAAAGTGATTGCAACTGGCAATCTGTGGGAAACAGCTGGTGACTCGTTTATTCATGACGACTAGTGTTTACGTGCATTTCATGTATGTGAGTAAGTCCTTTGTTTATGCATGAAAAAAGACAGAGAGAGATGTGGAGTGTCAGAACGAGTGAGATAAACAGTGAGGCGGTGGAGAGAGGATAAAACACACACACACACACACACACACACACACACACACACACACACTGCATTTAGGAACTGTAGTTATCCAAAAATGACAAACCCATCACTTTCTTGGCAGGCGGTTGCACCAGTTTAGCATATTCATTACAATGTGGTTTACAGTGCAGGTCTTAGCTGCATACAACAGGCTAATGATGGATGGTGGCCATTAAACCTCTATGTAATTCCCTCCTTGTAATTAATATTGATTTTAAATCAGCCAGCATGAAGACATTTTAATTGGTAACTGCATCTCTTAAAATGTCATGCACATGCTTCCACCACCACAAAAAAGCAAAACAAAAACAAAAAAATGACTAACTTCCACACAATGGGAACTTAATCTCCAAGTCCAAATTCATTTGGATTGAACATCTCTGGTTGAATGTACATTATTACTCAGTGAGTATTAAAGGATAAAGAAGTTTCTGAATACTTATCTGCTGGTTTTTCACTATTATTGAGCTGAATGGTTTGTTATGGGAGCTGTCCACTGCTGTGGTGCTGAAATCTTTTCTTTATTTCCCCCCTCCAAAGTCGCTCTACAGTAGCCCTTCCTAACGTTTTTGACTTGTGACCCATTGAGACAAAGCTGCGTCTACTTGAGAGCCCTTTTTGAGGGCAGTTCAAGTGATTACTCCTTCTCAGACTGATTTATATAAATTCTTTTTAGGAGGCTGATGAGGTAAAATGACCCAATAATGTACCTGGAAAACGATTAAAAGGAAGTCTGAAAAAAATCAACCCAAGCAATATATTTCTTTCCTATCATGTTAACCATCTCGAGGCCCCTTAGATTTTTCCTGCGACTGCGACCCACTGGGGGGTTCGGGACCCAGGTTTGGAACCACTGCTCAGCACCACGTGCTGTAATAACAGGGTCTCACAAGTGTCTGTTATGACAAGCTGATCTTTATTTAATGGCTTTGAAGGATTTCACGCTACATTTTTCTACCAAACCTCAGATAAAGTCTTAAATATTAAATAAAATGATTTATAATTAAATTACAATGACAATCACTCGCGCACACACACTCAGTGAGCAGCCTCGGGGCATGGGCAGGGTTGGCAGCACTTGAGTGTAATTCCGTGTGGGAGGAGGATGGGTGGGTTTGAGAGTATCTAGCCTTTTTCTCTTCACACGCTCTGCTGTGCGCACAGACTGAAGACAAAGCGCAGAGCGGAGTCCACCTCTCCATGTGATGCGCAGCCGATCGGTGAGGGCGCAACAGTGAGCTCAGATACTGTCCTACTGTCCTTTTTAATTTCTTTACGCTGCATGGACAGTTAACCAAGTGCGCCTCTGCCTTTTGCGGGTGTCCACTCACTCAGTGCGCCCCCCTCCCTCCTCTCCAGCTTCAACATTTGTGAAGTGGCTGCCTCACCCGGTCGGACCGGAGGCCGTCTGGTCTCTGATCTGGTCTCTGGACTCACCGGAGACTCGACGCGCTCCGCCAGGGCCAGACTGTGCGGCTCCCGGATCAGACCCGAGCCACCCCGAGATCTGGCGATGGAGATGATGGAGGGAGACGTTATGGACAAGCTAGACGACATGTCATCGGTGTACGACTTCGACCCGATCACCGGCAACATCCCCGCCACCAAAGTAGAAATCACCGTCTCCTGCAGGTGAGCCGAAGCGTCCGCAGAGAGCGGAGAGGGAAAGTTCGGTGTGAAGACTGCGTGGTAGAAAAGTTGTGACTGCGCCCCACCCTGGCTGTGGGATTTAGTTAGGATTGCTCAGTAAGAGTGCGATCTGTAATAGAGACAACTTATCCAGTGTATTGGTAAAACGCATAATTAGGTTTTGCGTTTGCAGGTTGCAGGTTTTGAGTGGGGGCAGAGTCAGCATGGTTGTAGTTTACTTATCAAGGAAGTTGTTTATCCAATCTTTCTTTAAGACTCTTTACAGTAAGCATTTGTCTTTTCTTTTGGATTATTCGATTGATTTGTGTGTATTTCTGTAAGAAAAAGTTAAAAGCACCTCTCACTGAAGGCGTTGCCGACCAGTGTGCGATCACGAAAGAGCTCTGAAGAACTTCACACGAATTCATGCACGCAGGCGTTTTCCATCAATTGTCGTCAGATATCAGAGGAAGAAAAAAGGTGTGTGCACCATGAGCCATGTGAGCTCTTATTATGGGAGACAAACTAATTTTAATGTTGAGTGACAACAAGCAGAACAACCTTATGTGGTTCAAAGTTTTGTGCGCGTGGATATACTATATATGCATGGTGCTGCTTGTATATTAGACACATCATTTGCTGCAACATCTTCTCAGACAGAAGCCTCCTTCATATTGAAGCTCATACTGTACCCATTGTAACCACTGGCTGCTTTCAGCACCAGCAAAACACTGAAAGCCTCTTTCCTTCTTCCCCTGCATCCTTTACAAACTGGATGTTAAAGATTCAAAGGTTTACATCACATTCACACGGTGCTTGTGTCCATGACCTCAATCTGTGTCCCGTTCTTTATTATTCAGAACAAAGGTATTTCCTTTTCAGAAAGTACTTCAGGAAAATAAATCCGCCTTCACCAAATGAATCTCCCTGCAGCGCTTGTTCAGTGAGAATAAACAGCCACTCTCCTTCCCATTAGGAAAGGTTTTAAAGTCAATGCTTTCAACGCCTTTTGCCTCTCAGACATACACTCCAGTGCTGGCATGTCTGCGCATCCTCACACACACACACACACACACACACACACACACACACACACACACACACACAGAGAGAGAGCGAGAGAGAAAGAGAGAGATCTTTCTGGTCTTTTGATGCTGGGTTTTAGGTTGGTGAGCCATAGAAGCAGAGTGAGTTTGAGCTATAACAAGCTGTGTGTGCATTATTGATGGGTTTCTGGCTTTCTGACGGGCAGAGAAGCTCGCTGCCACATCTCTCAGCTAAGAGTAAAAAAAAACACAAAAAAAACAGACCCTGGCAAGAAATGAGTGTGTTTCAATTTGCTCAATGAACAACCGTTTGCTTGTTTGTGTTGTGTAGGAAATGGTGGGTGATAGTGGAGAATCAGTTTAGAGGCAGAAAGAATGGCTAGCAAAGTGTTGCGTACCAGTGAAAGCCCTGCATGGTTTGGGATTTTGTGCTTTTCAGCTTGTAACGATGAAGCGACTGGGATTACATGCCCCTGTGATGCGCAATTAAGCACCATTCAGGTAAATGATTAGTCCTATTCTGACAAGCTGCATTTATGCAAATGATATCTCTGACAACGTGTGTGTGTGTGTGTGTGTGTGTGTGTGTGTGTGTGTGTGTGTTGGAAAAAGGGGGCAGACAGGTAGAGTAGTGGTGCAGATGCCTCCTACCAGAAAGAAGAGGAGTTTGGGAAGAAGAAACCATTAATCGAAAGGGGAGGGTCGATGCTTTTCCCTCCTGCTTCACTGCCGCTTTGTTGTGTGTGTGTGTGTGTGTGTGTGTGTGTGTGTGAGAGTGAGAGAGAGAGAGAGAGAGAGAGAGAGAGAGAGGCTGAGAGAGTTCATCTTAGAAAAGCATACATTTGATGCGTACAAGACTCAAACTTTCAATGAAATGTGGGCAATTATGATGTCATTTGTATGGAATACATACTGTATGACACATACTCTGAACAAGCTTACTGATTAGGGGGTGGGTTTACTGCGATCATGCTTGACACAGGATTGTCATGAGCTTTGCAGACACCTCACGTATGCAAAAGGTTATTTTTATAACCTTACCTCCAATTTTCCTACATGCACTGCAGTTCCTGTGGAGTTATAATACATATTTGATAGTAGGCTTCTGCACCAGGCACTCCTGAAGCAGAAGAAATCAACAGTTAAATCTTTCTGTCACATTCAAACACTTTCAATAACAGTTCAAGGCCTCACAAATCCTCTAAATCCTCTGTACAGATGTGAGTCAGATTCCTATTCAAGAGAGGAGGCTCCCTGTTGGGTCTTCTTTGCTATTCTCCCTTTGTCATCATGTACATGCAATCTCTAAAGCTTTCAAACCATGATGATAGTTGTTCCCTCTGGGTTAATACCCCTTATTACAGTCTACACCCCATGCTTTTGACAACGTATTATTATCCGAACCAATGACAAATGAAGAGGGGTGGGTGGGTGGGAGCTGGATCTGTATAAAGGGGGGGAAATGATAGGAATTGGTTTGTCTTTCATTAAGGGAGGGTACAAGCCTGTGCTAATGCAGGAAGTCATGTGATTTTTTTTTCATGATCAGAACCTTTAGCAAGTGGTTTTAGTTGCCTCACCTCGAACACTTGAGCAGTCAGTCCTTGGGATACATCTGTCACCATGTTCACCATTTCTCACTATGTTTGATGTGTCTTTGTTAGCACATTTGTTTCCTGGGAAAGCTCGGCCTTCAGGAACTAACAGTTGTGTCAGAAATAGAAAAATCGGTGAAACAGTTTGACACTATAGCCAAAAAAAAAAAAAAAGAAGCACGTTTGTGGGGCCAAAATCCCACTTGTTGTATTTCTTAAACTGGTGTTTAAACTCCCACAAGGCTTGTCAGTCATTGGTCTAGTTCCTGGGGAGAAACGAAGGGAGAAGGGTACAATTGGCATGTGGACAGGAAAGCAGAGGTGTAAATCCTACAGCCACAAAGCCGCAGTCCTCTGTTCAGCTCTTTGTTCAAACCCTCCGTTGACATTCAAAA
The DNA here is from genome assembly GCA_008360985.2 of Macquaria ambigua. Taxonomy (NCBI): domain Eukaryota; kingdom Metazoa; phylum Chordata; class Actinopteri; order Centrarchiformes; family Percichthyidae; genus Macquaria; species Macquaria ambigua. The sequence continues at coordinate 52,257 of VMKM01002138.1, read as the reverse complement.
GCAAGTCAAAGTCTGTTGTCTCATTTCTGCTCCACTGTCTAACCTTCCAGTCAATTCAAACATCATAAAGAAGTACTTACGTGTCTAATGTGGCCCAAAGCCATTTACCAAGCTCTCTAGTCAGCTGAGGAGAGGCTGTCTGGCTTATATATTGAAGAGCTGGTCAGTCAATGGAGGAGCACCAGCTGCTGAGAGTGATATTGATGAGCAATGAGCTCACCTGGCATCACTTGTAGCTGCGTTGCAGTGTGCAGGATCCTGCACAGCCAATGCAAGAAATCCACATAACCAAGCAACTACACTTTTGAGTTTCACCACAACTGTAGTAGACCCATAGCCCCAGTTTGTGCCTCTCATGTATTATTATTACATTTGAGTCACAGAGTTCAGCATTGTTTGTTTTCTGAAAAATAAACACTCAGCGACCTTTGAACAACCCAGAAGGTAGTTTAACAGCCATTACAATAAATTATCTGCCTTACAGGTTAGTAGACCAACTTCACCTTTTCCTAATATTGGCTAGATGAAAGCTGGTAGACTCAAAACGTCTTCCTGAGCTGAATCTGACAACAGAACAGAACAGATACAGGACAGATGTACAGATACTGATGTTTCCATAATGCAATGGCCTCCCCCGAATTATTGGGGACTTTAAGAAGCTCTCCTTTTGCAAGTTTTATTAAGCTTTATTTTATCCATTACTGACCGCTAGCTCACTGGGCAGAGAGAGAGAGAGACAAAAATGTCAGACAGGTCCTGACACACGATCCTTTGTTGGGACACGTCGGGTTCGGGTCAGGTTGCTGAACTCTGCCTTGCTTGTTTTGTATGACACAAGAAAAATATAACAGCATTATTTTCATATGAAAAAATTAAATAATAGAAAGTAACATCAATATAGAGAATTATAACTGATAATAAAGCTGTTTCATTTGATATGTAATTTCTGGGTACCATCTTCAGATTGGGATAGTTAAATCATTTTTATATATATAGTGACGCAAATCAAATATTTTTTCATTCAGATGGTGAGAAGAGTATTCTGCAAATATCTTTAAAACAGAGGCAAGTGTTGTTAAACGACCTTCTGGGATATTTTAAAATATCACTGGGAATTTCTTTTTTTAGGAGAACAGATGCTCTGTGACTCAGATGTAATGATGATACATTAGAGGCACAAATTGGGACCAGGCTGAACCATACAGCCAAGATCAAAATCAAAGGTTAACTAGGTTTTTGCTCTAACAGCCCTCAGCCACTGGAAGAGATATTAAATGGCCGAATCTGGAACCTTTTTAAATTGTGGCAGGATGCTACAGTCATTTTTAGGCAATTCATTATAATAAGGGGTGATTTGGCATTGAAAAGTTTTTTAAAAAAGTGTCTTTAACTAAAGTATATCTGCCTTGTATGTGCAAGGGGATGATTGATGGGAAACAAATAGAGGTCAGGAAGGTTGAGGTGCGACTGCCAACAAGCCCTGGGTCAAAGTTCACACCGACTGAGCTGAGAGCAGAAAGAACCAATTAAATTAATGGATTGTCCTTTTCTTGAGAGTGACACCTAATCTAAGACCTTCAATAAAGTGGAGATGGATCTTGTAGCTGCTGAATTTTACTCTAATTGGTGGCTTGTGGTCGTGATGTAATAATTCTATTCCTGTAGTTAGTGCGTGGCTCCCTAACAGCGGGGATGTGGGATTTTTCAGCTTGGTTTCTGAGTGAAGGGCAGGCATTGCATGTGTTGCTATGATTATATTCCTCTGGCAAATGTCTGGATGGTGGTGCATTTGCATACAGATTTGCGCTTATGAGGACCCTGGTTTCAGCATCTGATAGGTTTCTTTACGGATCTGGGACAGATATGAATGCGCCTCACACAGTGTAGAAAAGCCCTCGGGAGATCCGATGCCACGGCTTATCATCGCTCCGATTTCCCTTGCTCTTTCACATCACATCTCTCTAGGTTTGAGCACTTTTGGTGTGAATATGTACTACACCACAAGCATCACTCAAGCTAATTAACCATATGAAGAATGCGGTGTATAAAACATGAGCTCAGCTTTGCAAACTGCAACATAATTATCTTACAGATGACCCCCACCACCACCACACCCTCTCTCTCACTCACACACACACACACACACACACTCACATTTTGTAGCACAACAGACTGGGCACACTGCCCGATGTCACACAGCTTAACTAACTTAGGGAAAATAAGGTGTGGAGAGAGAGAGATAGAGGCACAGAGAGAGAAAAAAGTAGTGGATGGTGAGGGAGCAGATAAACAAAGACAGACTGAGATGAGAAACATATGGGTGTGGGCATGCTCGCCATTGCACGGTGACTAGAAGTGAATTCATTAAGAAATGCAAATAAGAGGCCGGCATGTTTAGAGAGAAACTCACAAACAAAGTGATAGAAATGTTAAATTCCTGCTCTTGGCAGGTGATTTAGTTTTATTATCACCAACAGCACAGGGGCTGCAGGTGAGTCTCAGTCATTTATGACTGCTCATGCAACATTTCTGTGAAATGTGAGCAACTTAAATGAACTGACACTTCCAGCTACACACACTGGACTCGTGTTGACAAAACCTAATGAAAATTTATTTTGGTAATAAAAGAACTTGGCAATAAAATACTGTAGCTCGTTTTGCTGTTTTAAGATAACAGGCTGCAAGTTACATTTGGTACATACGGAGTACCAAGGAAATACTTACTGGGTACCTATAGGTACTACTGAAGAAGTACAGATGACCAAGGGACCACTTTACTTTACAGCCCAGTATTTAATCAACAATTTAAAAAAAATAAAATAAACATAGCCTATGTTACTATAAACTATTTTATAGTTTATATAAAATTTTGACTTTGAGAACCCTGCAAAGGGTCTCAAATATTGATGATATCATGTTAACTCAGGGTCAAGTAATGACGCAGGAAAAAGTTCCAGTCAAAAAGTCACCTGAAAATGATCCATGTCGATAGAAGACATGGAAATAAAGCAGTAAGTATTATTAGAGCCAGTTAGTTCTAGTATTGTAGGACAAGATCAGACAGTTATCATATGGATTCTTACTAAAAATGCACCAGCAGTGTGTGAGAGACAGAGTCTTGAATTTAAAATGACTAAATTAAACAAGACAAAAAGCTGATTTTCTCTTCTTCTTTCCGTCTTTAAGACATATATCTAAAAAATTAAAACATGCACATTACAACAACCCTAAAATACCCAAAAAGGGACAGAGATGATGGACTGTTCGGCCTGAAGCTTTGTGCAACCGTAGGGGACATCACACTACCACCTCTTTATACTCCACACACACACACACACACACACACACACACACACACACACACACACACACACACCACAGTTTTCTTAAGCTGTGGGAGTCATCTGCTTATAGTTTATGCATTAAATTTTTAATGGAAAAGTCTCCACTTATGGGCTTTTTTTCTTGAGGCCATACAGATCTTGCTCCTTTTCCTTTCACTTCTTAAGGTTCAGTCTGTTTAAGCTGCAGCGTTATTAAGCTGGTGTAGCACCGCAGACCAGGGCACCGTAACACCTGAACCATGGATGAGTCTGCCTCTCTCTGACTTCAACCCCCTCCTACACAGACCTGCAGCCTCTTGGGGGCCATTACACAAAATCTGGTGGTTGCAGCTCACAGCCTTCCTACTCCACCTCTTCTGCTTTGCTGGTAGCTCTGCTTTGCAGCCATGTAGACAGCTGTGTGGTCAACCAGTGTGTGTGTGTGTGTGTGTGTGTCTGTTTTGTAACAGCAACACGGTTCATTTGGGAAGCAAATTAAAAGACTTTATGAAGCTTAGAGGCAGTGCGTATTAAATATGCATCAGAGTTGTTGTTTCTGCTTTCATAACAGTTTTTTGTCTGATTCTGCCTACCAGTCTGCATTGATCAGAAAGCATATTATATGTCGGCATGTGTGTTTGTATACAAAAACACTTGGATGCCTTTACAGCACAGAGCACCCTATTCTCCTGACCTGGCAGAACCAATCAATTATGTTCTACCCTCTTTCTTACTAACACCTTGGATAAGTGCGCTGTCGTAGACAGCAAAAATAATTTCTGAGCACCATTTACTATCTTTCACAGTACAATGCTGTTGTTTGCCTTTTTCCAGTGCCTTCTGCACACTGATGGACAGACTGTGACTAATGCTTTCACTAAATCAATAAAGTGGACTGTAAGCATGCTGAGAAGATTATAAATGTGCACATGTCAAGAGATCGTATCCACACTTTGAAGCAATATTTTCCTTTACTTGCTTGCTTATTTTATATTTATAAAATGTCATCATCTTTGCTATTAAATAGACTTGTTTTGGCTTTTTGTGGCTTTCATTACCATGATACTATAAAGATGCTGGTTATTATCCGTCACTCAATAATCCCCTCCAGCCCTGACAGCAGCACTGTTCAGTTGTCAGCATCTTAACACAGCAATGGCTATAATCAGCTCCGTCAGCTCTGCCGCTGAGGGTTAACTTTCTCATTCCTGTACGCGTCAAATTCTTCCGTCCCGCACACTTGTATCAAGCTCGTATCTTTTCCAGCTCTTACGCCTGGGTGAGAGAGTCTCCTTGAATACAAACGAGGCCTGGTGAGGCTGTCGTCGTCAGCAGCTGAACATAAGTGATGTTAAGTCCGAAGGAAGAAGGGTAACGCTCTCCGTGTGTGTTAATGATGGCTCACTGTCATGCTGGCTTTAGTGGCTGAGGGGCTGAGACGGGGCTTTGATCTGTGCTCTCTGGCTGCCAGGCTTGCTGGCTGACTGGCAAGAGCAGAGGAGTCATGGGAAGACAAAGTCAAATTTATCGGTGAAGGACTGGGGAAATGGAGGACGACATAAACACACACACACACACACACACACACACACACACACACACACACACTCTGTCCTTTTCTCTGTGTCCCAAATAGCTAAAAAGACTGTGACCAGTAAACCAGTTGTGGGGATGGAGTCTGTGGCCCCTGTTTGGTGCTAAGAGCCATGAAATGTAACCTTTGCTGTGAAGCAGACTGCTGAGCAAACAACTGCCAGTCAAGTATTTATCAAGTTTTATCTGAGGAACATAAATACAACTACAATGACACAAGGATTTTTTTTCACAAAGCTACATTCATTTGTAAAAACCATGCATGCTGTATGTATTCACTTTTTTCCTAAAAAAGATTTTTGGTGTAACTGATTCTCCAAAAAGGAATCTTTTTCTCTCTGGTCCATAATTTATTAGATATTTGGCTGCAATGGTTCATTTTTGACATCCTAAAAGGCCAACCCTCAAAGAAGTTTTCCTGTTTGTGAAAGTAAGCTGGACATTTTCCCATTTCATTTCTTTATCATTTCAGTTTGCCATCAAAATGTTTTCATTGCTCTTCTCAAGCTGTATGCTATCAGTGATCTCACAGCCAGCTTTATTGTGTGAAAGCTCCAATTTTCATGGCTACACTGTCAGACAAAACCAAAACACTATAAGAGTGTGCTGATGTTTCCATGAAAATGACTAAATAGCATATTTTAATATTGTCAAGATCATAGGATCATAACTTTTAAATCTTGGTTAGCAGCGATGTGTTGGAATAACACAGTTACAAAAAAACCTGCAATCTGTTTGCATATTCACAGTTCCTACTGCGAAAGTGAGAACTTTGTTTCTTAATCTTCTCTCAGGTCAGGGATTGATGAGTGTCTATACATGTTTGATCTGCATGTGGGGAATCATGGGTCACCTGAATCATCTGTCTAATTGGACGAAACATTATTAACATCTGACCGGGGTCTACGACGTGCTTGTCTCGGCTCCCTGATTAGCATTTTATCAAAGTTACACTGGATTGAGGGATTGCTATCAGACTCTCGTGAGTCTTATTATTTCATTGCATAATTGGATTAATTTGGCTTTTCAGTTGGAGCTACTGACAAACCCAAATAAAGCTAAGAGGCCACATCTCTGTAGGCACTAAACGTGCTAGAGCTCACAGCAAATAAATGCAGCCTGTGGAGAAAACAGAAACAGTATTTGTATAAGATGACCTGTTTAATGCTTAGAGATAATTAAAGATGAGTGATCACCGACAGCCTAAGGGTAAATTACCATTTCTTCACTTTTCTCATAAAGGATGAGGAGATAGACATTGCACCGGCAGACAAAGTTCTTACATTATTCCTAAATTTACATCCACTGGCACCATTATTGTCATTCATGAGACCAGATGTGGGAAAGTTTTCAATGCACTGTAGGTTCTGTTAGTATGGTGAGTGAATGCTCACACACATATCCTTATTTCCAAAAGTGCAAGGTCAGAAAATAAGTCATCCATGTGAAAAATAAGATATGCACACAACACTAAATTCTCTAAATCACATATTTGCTGTCCTCTCTGTGCTGCAATAAATCACTGTTAGTACTTTGAACATGTGTGAAATTGCACATAAAAAGCCTTTTCCAGCAGAGGTATTACAGAGTCACTTTTTTCAAATGGTGTTTATCTTGCAAGTTTCCAAAGTCATCTCAAAAACACGCCTGCCAAAGATTAAATTTTTCTTTCACCTGAAATCTAAAGAAAAACATAAAAAAAAATTACAATGCCCTAAAACTCTGAGCATCAAAACCTACTGATAAACAAGACAGGTGCATGAGCAGTCATTAAGCTGTGTGAACTGCACCCATTGTGCAGGGGTAGAAGCATCTGTCCTCTGCATATGTGATGGAGTAATTGGAGCTTAATAGCTCTCAGTCAGCGCTATTGAGGAAAGTGAGTCACAGCTGTGGACAGCTACCATCACCTGGCAATTACAAAGATGCCGCTTTTTCATCCCCACTGGGACCACATCCACTACAAGTCATGCATCTCAATTGAACACAATGAACTAATTTGTTTTGAACGGCATACTAGTGACGGCCACGAACACAGGTGATTGGACACTTCCAGTCGCTGGTGGAGCAGCAGCAAGAATGCTTATTGGTGGCAATACTTTTTTGGGGCCCTCTAGTATCAGTCACTCAGTGAGCTGGCTGGTCCCAAAAATTTCAAGAATATTCTCTGCACATATCGCAGCTGATCATGAATTATATGCCTCTTCTGACATATTCCATAATAGCATCATGCTTATTTGAACAAATTGTCCTGACAAGGTGTTGGTAATTTGAGTCTGTGGTGCTTTAAAATTAGAAACAGTGTCTGGTATGCTTCAGCTAATGAGCTCCAGGTTTGGATCTGCCAGTATTTCTCCCTGTTGGCATCTGATGGAGCCAATGAGCAGAAACATTGCAGTCCAGCACCAAAGTCCCCGAGCTCTTTACCAACAACATGTGTCCAATTTAACCACATCATATAAGATGTTTTATGTTGATGGGATTTTTCAGTTGAAGACAGTTTTATTTTCACACTGAACAAACAATGTTCATTTGAGGCATCATTGCAGCAGCTGTGGCTTTATTTGGCAAAACAGAGTATAGGTGCAGTTAATCTGAAATGACAACTAATTTGCATTCACATATTGTACCTGTGGAAAGCTGATTTCTTGACACTACATACAAAGCCTCAAAATAAATCCAGACAACATAATTAACCTAACTTTTTTTACACAAGTGAGACTGAGAAATGAATGAAAACAGTCTAATGCTTTCATTGTTTATAATGCCAGTTTTACAAACTGTGGGCTAGTCGGCATCTTGTAGTGAGTGATGCATGATTGAGTCCACTCCTCAGAGTACATGTGAGATTGTTTGCCTATTCTGAGCCCGTGGCGCTATTTCAGCTCTGGCTCTGTGCCCCCCAGTGCAGGACGGACTGATTAGGCAAGATTGTCCTGTGTGGTACAGCAAAGCTGGAGAAGTGTGAAAAGTGTGTGGGTGAGATGACTGGATTTGATTATGGAGCTACCAACGCCCTGAGGGAAGGGGGAATAATGTAGATAATGGATGTGTGTATGTGCGTGTGTGTGTGTCACTTGTTCTCCTGGCTGCCTTCATAAGGATGTGATTGTGTTCATGATGGTTTAGGGCAGTTATTGTTGAGGATTTTAATTCAAAGAAATGACTGTAAATAAAGCTGTATATACATTTTTCTGTCGGCTTTCAAAACAACTTAGTCCTCTCATCAAGGGATTACTGTAATGCTAGCACTTTCTGATCCAGCTAGTATTGGCTGAACCCTTTTACTGTAGATGTATTTTCTCACAGTAGCCAAGTCATTATAAACTTCTCAACAGTCATTTGTCTTATTTTATAACCTTTGCAACTTATTTTGGGATTTCTGCAGTTTTTAGCCATGTTAGCAGTGTAGCTCCAGGGATGGCAATGTTGGTCTGTTGGTCGGTCAGTGCACCACTTTGGTCCAGACTGGAATATGTCAACAATAATTGGATAGATTGCCATGAAATTCTGTACAGACGTTCATGGTCCCCAGAGGCAGAATCCTACTGACTTTGGTGATCCCCTGACTTTTCCTCTGGCACCACCATTAGGTTGACATTTGTGGTTTTGAAGTGAAATATCTTGAAAACCATTGGCTGGATTGTCATGAAATTTGGTACATACATCCATTTTCCCCACATGATGAAATGTAATAACTTTGGTGATGCCCCTTTCCATCTAGTGCCACCATCAGGTCAAAATCTCCATTTTCCCATCAGCCTCAGCTGTACTTTGTGTTTAGTGCTAGTTAGCAAATGTTAGCATGCTTAAACTAAATCATGTTAGCATTGTCATTGTGAGCATGTTAGCATGCTGACGTAAGCGTTTAGCACAAAGCACTGCTGTGTCTTAAGCATAGCCTCGCAGAGCTACTAGCATGGCTGTAGACTCTAAGTCTTAATATTATTCCAGATTGCTGCATGTTGTGTGTGCCAGTGAATGATTTGAGTCACAGTTTTTGTGAGAGCTAGTATCTCATTAGCTAAAGAAGCATGTCGTAGGGGCAGGCAGAGGAGGGACATGCGACAATGAGATCCTCTCTCCACAGTGACCCACTTCACTGAAACAATCTCACATTTTACACTGACCTACTTTGAAGCAGTTTCAAAACTTTTTCTCTTAGGATATTGTTTTTACGGTGTGGGCTCACTTTCATTTCCATTTTGCTTTTCATCTCAAGAATCTTGCTGCGTTCACTTCCAGCATAATGTAAATTTAAGGCAGAGAGCTGGAAGTTTCTTGGCACTCTTTTCAACCGGAGTATGATACTGTTTCCTGTTTTACCAACAAAACACAAGCTGATTCTTGTTGTGTGACAGCATGTCAAAAGCACGTTACAATTGTCACTTTTACCTGACAATTTTAAAAATAAAAAGTCGTACATCACATTCTGCAACTCGCAGAAAAATGGATGATGCAAATCATAAATGATCAATGAACCGCAGTTTGTCAGGGTCCTAACCATACAGTTTGTAATGCTGCCTGTTACCTGACCTCTGTTGACTTGGGCTGTGGAACAATCCATGCTGCTGGGAATTTTGTAATGATCCCGAGCTTCCCTGCCAGGCTGCAAGCTCGCTGTGTCTGTCTGGCAGGCTGAGCAGGAATCTCCCCAGAGGAAGTCCTGGCCTGAATAATTCAACAGCTGGTGGGAAAAACGATCCTGCTTGGTTCTGCCATCGACCCGACACTAAAGCAACGGCAGCACTACAGTTTGGACTCAGATGATTGAGGCTATGAAGAGAGCTTTATTTATGAATTGCTACTGCTCGTTTTGTTGTAGGGATAAAATAGATTAGAGAACACCATCTGTAGAGGTCTAAACTTTACAAAATGTGGATGTTTATATCACTAAAGCACATATATACTGTATATACTGTTTTAAATATTGCTATCAGCAAAATAATACGGCAGCCAAGTAATAAGAAAGTACATATGACAAGACAGGGATAAGATGAGAGACAGTGATAAAGGGCCACTGAAAGTTATTTTTTTAATACATCATCCAGCTTTAATAACACTGTGCTGCATAATGCTTTACCCAACGCTCTTATAAACAGATTATCCTCCTTCTTCCACCTCCACATTTTTCCTTTATCGCTTCCTATACGTTACCTTATTTCTCCCGTCCCCATCTGTTTGCTCCTTCCTTTTACATCTTCCACTATAACTCCTCTCTCTAAGCGCACCTCTCTTGTTGCCTTGTTCTTCCCTCCTCATTAACTCCTCCCTTCCTCCGTCATCCACCACAACCATCCACGCGTCCCTTTCATTTTGTCTCACTGGAAATGCTTTTTCATTCAAGAGTGTGATTATAGCCTTCTTATTACAACCATCCCAGCTTAAATGTCCTTGAGGAAAACATTCAGCCTGTTTCTGCTTTTCTTTAGTCACAAATTGTCATTGCTGCATGAAAACCTCATATTTTCAAATCATCAGGCTTTTAGGAGGTAAAAAAAAATGCAGTTTCTTTTTTAGCTTCACCAATGCATGTTCCAATCCACACACAAATACCAAGCAATTTCAACACACGTAAAACTGTTTTACAAATGCACACATCAGAACCTGAATAAATATTAATATTTTACGTACAGATTTTTAACTTCCAACTTCACAGATCTGATCATTTTTGCTTTCATGACAAATAGTAACACTGGATTACTGTTTCCTGTGAATCGATTGTGTGAAAGTCTGCAATTTGTCTCTGTGGGAATGGAGGACTCCACCACCAACACTGAAAACTACTATATATAGAGGTAATTACAGAATGCAAATACATTGAATGGCCATTGCTGAAAGGATGCAGAAAACAAATAATATTTATTTGATATTTGTAGGATTTGATTTCATGACAATCTAAAAGATTACAACTTTAAACCTGCAACAGTCGTTGGTAGTGCAACTTTCTCTGGATGGACAGTATGCCTTCTGCTGTTTAGGAAATTATGTTTCTTAAACCTACAATAATTGATTTCTTTGGGCCAATTGGGGGCAGTAACGACAAGTTGTGAACACAACATTGACATATCATCACCTTTTAAGTTGATATGGCAAACTTGTCAGCAAACAATTGCTTCTACACATCCAGCAGTTACAGGGCAACATTATCATCCATTTGAGTCGTGTTTGTGGCCACCTGATGAATGCAAGTCCAATATTCCCTCTCTTTCAGCTCTGTTTTTGGTCTCTACCAACCCCTGAAGTAAATATCTGGCTCTTTAGTTGATAAATGCTCCACTATGCTCACCAGCTAGACTCTAACTTTGTCTGCTGTTAAAAAACAAACTTGCAGCGCATTTTGCAAAATCTGTTTAGCTCCATTTCAGTTGTGCTTTTCGTTATCTACTCGGTGATAAACATCCAGTTCTGTTTCCTTATTTTCTACAGCAACACACACACACACACACACACACACACCACCCAGTCTTGAGTTGTGCTGCATTGTGTGCAAGCAAGAGGTCAAGCACAGAGCCAGGGCTGTATGAATACAGTATAGATTAATTCTACACCCACAAACTGTCCTCCTTGCACCAGAAAAATACACCCTCGATGGGAACCTTCCACCCCCGATGCACACATGCATTTTACAGTCCTTTCTTGGATGTACATTTCCAGGGAATACTGTGTTGGAAACATGATTTAAATGCATGAAATAGGGTTATATGTTGGCTATAGGCATGCTGGCTTCCATAAGACTTGGGTTCAGACTCTACACCAGCCATGGCAGTTTGGTAAGTATTCACATGTAGCCAATATTGCATAACAGATACAATACAGTGTAAATGAATACATCTGGGGTCGTTTTAAAAGTAAGCAGCATCAGTGAGGAGTCCTCATTTATGTTAAAATAAGCTCCCGAAGTTTTAATTTTTAGCCTGTGGCAACCTATTTATGCTGACTTGTGCTCTACTCCAAGTCAAGAATCTCCTCATCAGCTCAATTTTCATGTCTTGAAACGCCTCTTCAAAAAGAACCACTCATCCCTAGATATTTATCATCCTTTTCTCAGCCCGCACTCTGAGCAGTTTGAGTTGGAGAGCTGAGGAACCTCCTGCAGGTTAGAGGGAAAGAGCTGTCTAATTATTGTGGTGTGTGTCAGATCTCTGTAAATAAAGTCAGCTATGTCTGTGTGTCTGTCTAACAGTGGCTTGTTTCTTCTCCCTGTGCAAGAGGAACTCCGTTATACTCAGTCTATTTCTGATCTAATCTCTGAGGACTTCATTTTTCTCCCACTCTTTCCTCACACACACATTCTCTGACACACATTTTCTGCTCTCCTCTTCTTGTTCTTACATTTGATTTTCTCTTACATTCCTGCTCTCTTGATTTCACAAATTCCCTTGTGCACAGAGACATACATACCCAAATCCTGCCCCCGCTGCCTCCGCGCATCTCAGATCTTTTCATAACCTCATTTGCATAAGGGAAGTTGTGTTTCAGGAAGTTAGTTTGAAACCCCTTTAGTATTGCCAATCCCTTTGAAATGGATTACGCAACACCTAATGCAAATCTGGTGACACATTTTAAATATTTAATGTCATTGCAGTAGTTGTTATAATGCCCCAGTGAACAGTTTATTCTCATTCTTAAAGGCATATTTAAGACTAACTCACATGTAATTGAAAAAGCTGTTTTTTCATCATCCTAGTGACATGCTGGAGCGATTTTCTGAGATTCTGTCTTTTTGCTTGCTCTTCTCTGTAAAATGCTGTGACCTCAAATTATGAACGACTGTTTTCAAGCTACATCTCATGTTCACTGCTTTGTGGAAAAGGATCAGGAGATTTCACTATTAGCAAAAGGGGACTGTATTTTACAGTAATTACCACAGTCTGCAACCCTGGAGATATACACTCTTGAAGACCATTTTCAAAGTCTCTGCAGATTTAAGACTCTTAATATTGGCTGGAGTTTTCTTGGGCTCATTTGAGTACCACATGCACCTCTGCAATAAAGCTCTAGAGTTTTGACGTGGCTGTATATTTTTGAACATGAGCACCTCATCTGATGAAATTTTGGGTGAGGTTTTTCATAATTTAGGGCAGGACCGTTGTTGAATTGGGGCTGGTGTTTAGGAAGGCATATGCTGTGGGGGTTGCACTTGACACAGGGTAATAAAAGAATCGCTTTGATGAGGTTTTGTTTCAGCAGACCTAGATTTGAACACACTCAGGTTGAGCTCCTGCTGGGTGTTGGTGTTTGAAGCTTCAGTTAAGCAGCCAGCACGGCAGCCTTTTGTCATGCTTCTGTCCCACTTCCTGGTTGAGTGTCTTCATACACGTCTTTATGTCTATGCATGTGCTGCACTGGATATGGGTGATTGTATATTTTGTGCCAACATTTGCATGGTTGACATGAGGATTAAATTGGTGTGTGTACAGTATGTGTGTGTGTGAGTGAGTGAGTGAGTGAGTGTGTATCCTCAATCATTAGACTGTCTTTACCTTGGATGTCAGTCTATTGGTTTGTTAAATTTCTACTTAACTTTAAAGTACCATAAATTCTCATATAAAAGCTGGCATTCAGTGACCAAGTCTCAAATACCAGCCAGGGGCATGGCCAGCACAAACAAATACAGGCCAGGTAAAAAAAACACATTAAGGTAGGTGAAATTCCCTCAGTACTAATTACATCAGTCCAACAGAGTCATGTTATACTCACCACTGTGCTATTCAGCATTTCTATTGTTTATAATAATGTTTACATACTTACATAATTTTTTCCAGTCGTTTCTTCTTTGCCATGCTCCTGATTGATGTTAAGCTACAGACAACAAAGCGCAACACTTCCTAATGTTTTTTCACATTAAAAGCATACGTATAAACAGAAGGCTGCAAGACCTTAAGCGTGAAACTTCTGGAGGAAGTGTTCAGCTTCCATGAATGAAACTCAACATAGTTCTGGGAAAAAGGCAAAGCAGAACGCCTGACATGACTTTTCCTGTACTGATGGAATCAGTGGTTTGGAAATGAACATTGTACTGAATTTATCAAGACAACAGGTAAACATGGAGGAAGTTTTGACTTTGCAGTAAATAAAGGAATAAAGGCTGTCCCAAGTAAAAGCCTGGTTCTCTCTGCCACTGAGGCAAACGTTTTGAAAATTTACGGTATTTTACCATTTTGTTCATCCTTCTCTCATATCTTTAGACAGAGAAGAAAGTTGGCTAAATTCACACCAGTTACCTTCTGATCAGGCTGAGCTGTCATCTATGACAATGATTCAGTCCTCCAATTTATTTAGAACATGTAAAACCGAACGACAGTTATCATTTATGTGTATTTATGTTTCCAGACTGCGATTATCATGTACTTCAGATTAAGTGAGCTGACATGAAATTGGTTTTGTCAGAGGTCTAGAGCACGGGTTTCAAAATGTACTTGTCAGAAAGTAGAAGCTTTTAATAATTTAATGGCACCAAATGCTTTTAATTATTCAATGGCAGCTGAAAATTACCTCTTCATAGTAAATAAGTAAAAGTATATTCTGTTGGTCTTTTCACTTTTTTGGTGCTGTTGTAATTACAGTAATGTGTAATTAAGCTGTAATTATGTAGTTTTTTTTGTTGTTGTTTGTTTGACATAAACCAAGTGCCTCTTATTATGTTGTTTGTTTTAATGAATATCTAAAAGCTTCATTTTAGAGAGAGACAGGCCTAGCTTTTATTTAATGGTGGTTAACATCATGATGGCCATTACTCATCTGATCTTTGCAACATGTGACATATGTAGCAGGCGTCAGTGATAAAATGAAATGCGCCAAATGAACCAATCAAGAGGCTGCACAAAAAAACAACAACCTTAAACTACATAATATAAGGCAATATTCAACAACCACATCGTTTGCAATAGGATGTGAACAGGGGATTACAAAGTTAGCTTAGCAGCCTATTGTGCTGCTTATGGGCATAAACCTGGATCCTTCATAAAAAGACAGAATTTTAAGCACATCACCATAGCAACACGGGCTGCTCATCTATCATGCTCTTCAGAAAATCATGTTTAGGTTATTGGATTCAAAGTATATATATAAAAAACATCTTCCTCACCAATTATGTTTCTGGAAAGATGGAAGCACCACTCCCAGAGGACCTCGTGGCCCAAACCGCAATTGGTATACAACACCCTTTCTGCCTCAAGCTATAACAAAGAGCATGTACTCCGTCAACACATGAAGACGATGTACTGCGTTTAATTCACAGAGTGTAACAACTGTTATATGTTTACAGAGTGGCAGACCCAGTTTGCTTTCCATCATAACTTATTAGATTAGAGATTTATTGTATGTACTGCATGTGGCATTTGCTGGCCATCTTCACACTCTAACTATAAAAAATGGCTTCCAATAAAAAGCTTACATGCGATCACTAAGATATGAGTTCTGAAAGAAAGTTACTGTTGGCCTGACATGTGTTCATACAGTGGGATAGCAAGAGTGATTGAACCACTAGATCACATCGACATTTCCTTAGCTGCAGCATGAGAGCGACTTTTCTTCCAGGAAATCTTTTATCACATCAAAGTAACACTGCATTAATCAAAAGTGAAAACATTTTCTTTAATTAGACAAAATTGCTTTTCTTACACATTTACACTATCTGCAGTTTTTTTTAGATTTGTACCAGTGATCTCTGGCATGTAGTTGTTGACTGAGATAGCTGCTCACATCTAAAAATATATGCGTTGACTGAGTGAATGTTGGAAAATAAAGAGCAGTGGCACAGGGATGAAAGCAATTTGAGGCTACGTTTAACATAAGAGATAATGGAGAGACCATTAGAGGGATAATACGCAGCCAACAGATAAACAGGAGGTGGAAATGACAAAGATAGAGAGGAGGCAGTGTTGGATGACATATGGGCTGATTCATTTTGGACCAGTGTGCAGGAAAAACATGAACTAAATTAGGAAAGAGAGGGAGAAATAGAGGGAATACTAAAATAATTGGTTGGATGCTTGCATGCTTGGGTGATAACGTCTGCACATGTACACATACATTACATGGACTTACATTCATTTCCTGGAGACTTACACCAACCCTAACCATAACCACTACTTGCCTTACCCTAACCTTAAACCAAGACTTCACCCTAAAATGTATTGATTTACATTATGAGGACTTGCGTTTTGTCCCCACAAGGAAGGCGAGTCCCCGCAATGTGACTGTGTAAACAGATTTATGTCCCCGCAACATGAGTAATACATGTCCACACACACACACACACACACACACAGAGTCCCTACAAAGATACGACAGAAAAATGCAAGTGTGAAAGAGCAAAGCAAGGCACCTACTATAAAAACTAACCACTACAATGCTTGACATGACTGTCATGACTCACTTTCGCAGATGCAAATATGGGTTAGGGAGGATCAGGAATGATGTTAATATACACATGAAGTTTTAGTTTCTAATGTTTTGTACAAAAAATACTTAACTTATAATATTTCTCTTGTACTGAAAGAATAGGAAAATATTTTACTACTCCTTCAATATATAAGGTGAAGAGTTTCCCAAAAGGTCCTGCATCAAAATATTAAAACAACCATTAATCCTATAATAATCCTATAGCACACATGAACTTCCTATGGCTATTTTAGCTGCACAAGTACAGGATATTGTACAGGAAGAGGTGACTGTGTCATGATTACTTTAGGTCTTCATTTTTCAATGAGAAATTGAGTGAGAGAACTCCCAAATTAAGTCAAATATAGCTCACAGCAGATCTTTGGATACCCAGCAAGTCTCTGATTTTTTGCAGCGTTACAATATCTCATCTACTGAGGAGAAAATCCAAGACATATCTTTAATTAGCTCCTCAAAGACAGACACATACAGGTTTTTCCCAGTAGGCAGCTAAAAATTGCTTTTACATTTATCTATTTTCTCTTACGTGATAATTCTATAGACAAGAAAAATGTAAAGGCACTTGATGCCAACCTTTATACACACTGGCTTTGGTGTCTTCTAATTCTTGATGATAGGCTATAGGGATTTAAACACAATCTGATGCACTCAGAGCTAACAGTTTTTAATATAAAAATAGAATAAATTAAAGGTCAGGTAGACTCCCACACTGTGAATGTATAATTTTTAGATGAAGTGAGAAAAATAGCAACCTCCTCCGCTGCCTCACCAGCTATCTCTTTATAAAGGAAAAGAGAAAATGTATCTTCCATGTACACTGACTTTTGGAGAAAGTTTCTAATTTGCTAAATTATACAACTGCTCTCTCTAAACTAAACAGTAATGTCTGTAATAATGACACAGTACAAAGACAGAATACTTATGATAAGAGAGGGCACTAAAATTAACATTAACATAGCATCAAAGTTCCAGTTATATAATGTTTATAACCCCTCCCATCATAAAACAGCACTTCACTTCGTTAGCTTGCGGGTTATAGTCGCTAGTGAGGGATAGCATGGGTTGGAGGTGTGTATTTGGATATCACTTTGCAAAAACGTTAACAACGCAGGTGGGGGCGGTATAGGTGAAGGCGAACACATCTCCCCCTCTTCGTCCACGTTGTGAGGGAGGTATAGTGTACAGTACTCCACTCCAAATGGCTGTGATTCTCCAGAATTACCATGCTAGCTAAGTTGCGCCCACTTTTGAACAATCAAATCAAATCCCTAAAATGACTTAGCTAAAGATGCTGTAACTGTCATTTCACTGGGACTTTGAGTTATGTGTCAAAGTGTTAGCAAACAACTGCATACTTACTCATCTAGCAGAAACAGAGCAACATGGGCATCCTGTTTTCTGACCATCTTATGAACGTTCACAGTTTTAACTGACTATAAATAACAAGGTCTCTGTGGCTTGTTAGATGTTCAAGCCAAATCATCTAAAACTAGAGGCATAGGAGCACAGAGACTACAAACTCAATTTTGGACAGCTGCATTTTGATGAATTTCTTGCTGACTTTGGATCCAATCTGTGCTTTTGATTGGTTCATACTGGAGAATCTTTAAACCCCCATTGACATCACTGACTTATTGGTCTCATAGTTTTAAAAGACCATGATACTGTACAGCAGTTTACGATATACGGAGTATTTACTTGAGGACTCACACTCAGATTCTAACAATGGAGCAGAAATAAATTGGGATTGTTGCATCACGTTGTGTGCTAATGTACCCTTTGAGGGCTGATGGGTTGGTGGATGGAAAGAATCCAAATGTAACTGAATGTGTATTTGGAGAAGGGCTGAATAAATTAAAGCAAACAAAGCATCCAATTATTAGAAACAATACATTCCTGAGACATTTAGCATACAAGCACGATAAACTGAAAACAGCAAGATGGTTTTCCAAACGTCCTTCTCTTCTACTGGAGTTGAGGCAGTGCAGTATTTCTAATAAGGATGAAATGACAGACGGTGCAGTGCAGTGTGTGCTGCGATCTGCTTATTTAATTATCTTGCTTTAGTAGTGCCAAATCCATTTTTCTTTTCAATTTAGATCAAATTGTAATGAAAGGCACTTTTTCCTGGAACCTTGGACTCTGCTGCTGGAATTTTAAATGCTTTTAAACACTTCAATCACAGGCACTTCGACGATCACTGAACATCAGCAAGTGTCGTCTTTATAATTTTGACCATAAGATGAAAAACACAAGATTTCAGGATTTCATGTTTTCTTTTTATCAGTAATTGTCTTCTGAACTTGCTTTCGAAAGCTATAAAGGGAGAGAGGAAGAAATCCAGAAGCAGAGAAAAGATCAAAATAGATTGGCTGATGAAAGAACACAGCTGAAGATTTATGACAACAGAAACTGCAGAGGAAAATGAAACAAGAAAGAAACAGAAACAAGAATCAAGAGAAGCCAGCAGGCTTTGGCATCTCAAGTGAAGGCTCTCATGTCACTGTAGTGACTGAGTGAGCAAAAGAAAACAAGAAGGGTAATAGTATTGGGTACACAGTAGCCTCTGGCAGGCATTACGAAAAGGTCAAGCAAGCATGATGGAGGTGTAATGCGGACACCCAAAACACGGGCGGAGGTTGAGAGATTAAGTTAGAAAGAGAGAGACAGATTTATAGAAAATGGATTAAAATAAGGCTCAGGAAGAGACCAAGAAAGACAGAGTAAAAATTTAAAGGAGGGAGTGTACTGTCAAGCTCTATTTTTATGTGTCCAGATGGAGCCAAAGAAAGAACGTAATGGCCAAGAATCTTTTGCCTATGTATTGGGGGAACATTTTTTTTTTTTGAGTCCTTTTTACCCGTTTGTAACCTTAAAATGGTTGAGTTTGGCTAAGTAAATTAAGATTTGGTTAAAGTTATGGTAACATTTTGATCATAGTTAAATACAGTAAGACAAACTTGAAGCTGTGCCTTCCTTCTGGTTTCCACTCGTGTTTTATTCCACATATTGATGAAGGCTCCAACTGAAATCCACAATATCTATTATCTACAGTATCTGTCTAATATATAACCTTTATTATACTTAGGAACTCTAAGTGCATATGTGTAACCCTTGACTCCAAAAAACACCTTCATTTGCCAAGTGGGGTATTTTCCTTTTTTGAGCTGCTCACTAAACACAACCAATTTAAAACGTAATAATAACAACAATAATAATAATAATAATAATAATGTGCAGACCTCCCAAATCTTAACATGTTGTGTGGATGCATCAAGCAAGCTGATTGGTTGGTCCAACTTCGGAAAAGACATGGGTTTGCATGAATAAAAAAAAACAAAAAACTACCTAAAACGTTATACTCGAAATCCGTACAAGAATAAAATAAACAGTTATGGGAATATCTCCAAATGCAGCCCAGAAAAGCTTCACAAGAGATGTGAACACCTCACTGTCAGGAGTCAAATAGTGATTAAATGTTCAGTGTTTTCTCCATGGGCATGTAAGGCACATAAAAGACACTAATGGTCTTTAAATTAAAGATCAAAACATCTAAAGCCAGTATGAAAACTTGAGGGAAAGTTGTGAGTCTTCACACAACGCATGAATTCCTGATTATTATAAGTTTTAAACAGAGAAATGTCAAATTTCTTCCACAACACAGAGAAAAAAAGTATTTCTGCACTGCATCTACAGTATTTTAAATAATGCATTTTAAATATTGCACATTTTCAAACATAACTTAATCACATGTCAAATGAATTAATAAAAAATGCTATGTGATGATATGTGTAACTATGATATACTATTTAAAGGTTTATGGATAATACGGTTATGGTAATTGTCTTGTCCATTCACTCTTTTCATGTGTGAAGCACAAATTAGCATTTAGAGGAAGAAAAAATTTGGAAGATCATACTTCACAGATGAAGCGACAGAGACGGGATGCTGGAGTGGGACAGATAGGCGGAGACGCACACAGTATGAAATAGACCCTTGACGATGACCTTTTTGGTCTTTCTCCTTGCATTACACAAGCCTATAATTTTCTGTCTCCAACCTTTGCTGTAGATTAATGCTGCAGGCACTAATCAAACTTCATATTCAGAGGATTCCTTTAAAATGGGATCTGTGATAGGTTACCTGCTGAAATTATGACTGCCTGACATTAGCTGTCATAGTTACCAGCTGCTAATAAATACCATTAGTCTGGGAATTAATGGGAATTACAATTTAGGCATAATTTTAAACAACTTTGCCTCTATAATCCACTGGATGATGAAGTTCAATAAATAGTTTAATTCACGGAGCAAATCTTAAACAAACGTTTGTTACCCTGCAACTATTTTTACTTTAATATGAAAAGTGTGAGGTTACACGCTGAATGCAAAGAGGGAGGCGTGGTGGGTGTTTGGAGGGCAGAGAAAGAGATGAGCATCCAGTAAACACACAGACATGCTGGTAATCAGGCAGCTATTGTACAAGATACCAAACCCAACAATTTTCTGTGCCAGCTGATTTTGTAGTCTGTGAATGTATAAATGAGCATGTGTGTTTGTGCACATTGCATAGATCAGACTTGCACATGCACGAGGTTGTAGATGTAAAAATAATTTGCCACCCAGATACTTTATGGCTGTGGTTTCATGTTTAAGTGCTTTCTTATCTCTTAGACATACAGAACTTGATCTATGCTATTATCTCCAGCCATGCACTAAAACTCATTGATTAAAACTAGAACCAAATGGGTATAATGATTTGAACTTGCTTTGAAGGTGCACCAACACTGTAAGGTAGTCATCACAGTAGGCTACTGTATTTTAGTTAGCCTCTTTCCCTTACCGTACAAAATAAAGGGTTAGTGTACTTCAACACAGGATACTTCTGATAGTACTCTACTTTTAAATAAAGGCCCTGCATCCACACAGTAAACCCACACAGTTATTTTAATCATCTTGACTGAATAGACCTCACTCAGGACTGTGTGGGCGTGTGCAGACTGTGCTTGACTGACATCTCTCTGACTCGCCTATTAGCTGCTAGGGCGGGACAAACCGCAACTTACACAACTTAATCATACTTAATCATTCTGGCTCATGGAGTACAGTGACCTCATGGCATTCGAGACTGTCCTCCCCATACGAACAGCAGCATCAGTTGTTTCAGCAAGTGCCCTAAAACGACATATAGTATGTTTACGTTAGTGATTACATAGTAATTATGACGGAGGAAAGGAGGAAGTCAGGTGGTGTTGTTATAGAGCGAGAAAGTCCGCTCAGGGACGAGGTCAGGGTGGATGGATGTGACAACAAAGCATCTGACTAGAACATGGGAGCCCGCTGTTCATTTCCTGTTTCAAACCAACAGACAACGTTGTTTTTGAAGCATGACCACAATCGTTCCCTAACCTCAACCACGTGTTTATTACTGTCACCATGACGACGAAAGTCACCTAACCTTAACGAAGTAGTAATTTTAACCCAAACCACAATGTTTCCATAAACCTAACCAAGTCGTTTTTGTGCCTTAACCACAGCGTTGTCGCATCATAAAACAGATCTATTTTTCAACAGTGATTTGTGGTTTGGGAAGGCACAGACAAATTATGTTGTCCTGTCGATAGGCGCATCAGATCAGAGCGCGATGTGTCATTCTAGAGACACATTTGATTTGACTTATAACATGTATTTAGTCTTATAATTTGAAGGACTTGTCGTACAACATAGCTCCGCCCACCTTCAACCTCAGCCGAGGTCTAATCAGCCAGAATGATTGAAAACCCCTGTGTGGGTGTGGAGGGCCTTTAAAAAAGAGATTAAATTAGTAGTGGTAAAGTATCCTTGAAGTAATTCAGTACATTGTTTTGGAATCACTCATTGCTCAAAAAGCCTCCCAAAAAACACTGAACAAATGATCAGAAGCTGACAGGAGAACAGAAGCCACTATTAAAGATTAATGTTGAGGGCAATCATTTTTCCTCCTCTTGTGTTAAAATGTTTAATCTAAAGTTACATCGCCACCTACTTCTGTGTTTTTCAAGACTAGTGGTGAAAAACCTCTGAAAGGGAGAAAGTTTTGTATGTTTCATGTGATCCTACAATCAGAGGGGGAAGGGTGGAGATCGAGAGGGAAAGAAGAAATGTGATGCAACAAAAAAAATGTCCCCAGAGAGTCACCAAAACATGGGGTCTAGACAAAACACAAAGATTTGAATTGACCACTTCACACCTCCATGATAGCAACATGTCAGCAAAAAAATAGAGGTAACACTTGTTTCTATTCTCTCTTTCTTCTTTTTTCAGAAATCTGCTGGATAAAGACACATTCTCCAAGTCAGATCCATGTGAGTATGTCGCACAGACTGAATGTTTGTCTGTGCTCTCATCCCTGTGCAGGAACTCCATTCTTTTAAAAAAAATACAGCTTTCAGTCCTGCTCCACTTTTGTCTTTTGTCCTCCTCGTCTGGTCGATGTGTCTGTCTTTGTGGATGTGTTGCCCTGTGCTTTGGGAAATCTTTGTTTTGCTCAGAGTGCCATTGCTGTTTGTTCACTGTACTGGAGCTAAAACCCTCGCATTGATTTCCCATTTGGAATCTGCCTGCATTTCTCTGATTGTCTCCCTTTTTTCTGTCTTTGTGCCTCTCATTTTGCCTTTTTGTTCACAATATTTCATTTCTTTTTCACAGTATGCGTGCTCTATACTCAAGGTGTGGAAACCAAACAGTGGAGAGAGGTGAGTCCACACACACACACACACACACACAAAAAAAAAAGAAGAAAGGACTTATGTCCAATTAAGTCCTTGCTGTGCTCACTGTGTGTTTGTTGTAATTGTGTGTGTGTCTTTGTGTGTGGGGTGAGAAGGGTGAGGCTCTAGTTAAGACATTTCCGTCCTTCTTTTTTGTTTTTCTCTGTGAGCATGCAGCAGTTGACTTTAACACTTCATTAAAGCTGTTCAGCCATCAGTTGTCTGAAAATGCCAGGGAACTATTCTCTAATTGGACGCTTCCGCCAACAGAGAAAAAAACGTCACAATGCAATGATCAATATGTTGACACTTTGGGGACTACACAGCACACTGGGCACGCATTAAGCCAGCTCTCACTGTGCCTTGTTTGGTTTATGCAGAATTACCGTCCACTCTACTTGTCCATTCATTCTTCTGTTCTGCAGATAAAATAAAAATCTAACAAAAAAAAAAAAAATTTAATGATAGCAAATGAATAAATGCTGAAATATTGAATTGAGGCTCTAATAAATTCACTATTAAAGCTGAAATCTGTACGTTGTCTGTACACCACCACCCTCTCCTGCAGTGAGGTGTAACGGAGGTGGTGTGAGGGGTTTACATCTTTAGTAGGAACCAATTGGGCTTTGGGCAGAGAGCCACAGACAAGGTAGGGAAGTTGGAAAGTACTGAGAGATGGAGTTTTTTCATGGGATTAGTTGATAACAAAAATATAGAATATCACCAGCCTTGTGCTTTGAAAAGCTGAGCTACAAAGTGCTTTTAAAGGCAGAATCAAGGTAAAGACAGAGACAATAAAACATTAGACAAGATAAAGTAGGACATACTGTAATAACAGTGGGGATAAAAAATGTGGTTTGTGTTATACTCTTCCACCTGTATAATTAAGTATAAGGTGTAAGTAGGTTAAATAAAGCAAGTCTGAAAAAACAAGTCTCAAAAGTTATTAGTGAAGTCTCTGGCCTGATCTTCTTAGGGAGGAAGATAAATACCATGTGGGGCGCTACTTTAGTAGATTTGATGCTCAGCTTCAGTGCTTGGAAATAAAAACATGGTGTCAAATGTTGCCAGTGCGCTGACTCCATTTTGAACAGACTTTTTCATTATTGCCAACCAGGACAGGTTTGACATGAAAAGATTATCAACATTTCTCACTAGCAGAGAATGGAGAAAGAAGATAAATACCCAGAGAGTACTTGCTAATTTGTGTTTTATGGTTATTAAGTTAATGTTTCTAATGCTTGCGCCTAGTGTATATGTCCGTTTGTGCGTCTATGAATAATTGCAACTCTGAACTAGTTTAGTAGTGTTTTGTGTATCTTTACAAATTCCTTTTTGTGTGTATTACAGTCAAAATATATTCCTGTGCATGCTTATGCACACGTTCCCATTACAGGCTACTGTAGTCGTCTTTGATGTCAGCCCCCATGTTTGACATCATTACTCATCCCACGGTGCAAACTGTCAATGCATCAAAGTGGCCACAGATATTATTTTTACAGACCTGGTCCACTGTGGATGGATAATGGATCATAATTGAATAGAATTCATATGTATTCATACAGTCAGATGACCCTCATCTCCTGCTCGTGTTTACCCGCTCAGAGCAGATGGCTGTGTGGGCTTTCATTCAAATGTAGCTGAGGGACTGCGAGGGACTCTGTTGTGTGCGTGTTTGTGAGAAAATGCATATGCATATGTGTATATACTTAAAGCATAGGCGTACGCATATGTAAAGATCTTTGCATTGTAAAACTCTCTTTCGCACTTCTCACAACAGGCACTTTCTTTTTCCCAGTTTGACAGCCACTGATTGTGAGACAACAGGCTGTTAATCCAATCAAGTACACAAAACATGATTAATATAATGAACATTTCACTTTAGTTTCTTTTCAAGTCAAATTATTCTTTGTTCTGTCGTGTTCACAGACTCCGTTCTAAAAATAGAAACATTAAAAGCAGTCAATTCCTCGCGGAGATAAACCATCACATCCATAATCATATCGTTAGGAAGCGGTGGGTGTTGATGCGGCTCCAGGTGACGCTGTGCGAGACCGAACACTCCCAAACCTCAGACCTCACCTGGGACTTTCAAATAACATTTTCCGACAGGACCCTCTAGCATACCGGTCAGGCTTGGGTCACAATTGATGATGATTTCCACCTCCTCCAGTATTTGTTGTGCAAGTCATCATGTCTGTCATGTTAATGCAGCTGGTGTTCTCTGTGAAGGGCTTGATTAGATGAAGTGATGAAGTTAGATGTCTCCATCATTTTTGCCGTAACTATCCAAGATCACAGAACTAAATCATCTGTGCGCTTTCACCGTTTTGGTTGCTCATGTTCACTCTCCTGCACAGTAAAGTGCTTTGCTCTAGATTTGGTGGGAAAATACTTTTTGGGGTGATTTTACGCGTGGGGTGATTGGAGGGTTTTCTTTTTTCCCTGAGAGTTCAGTACGTTTGGTGAACTGTGAAAGCTGTTATGTAAGTCGGTTGCAGTATAAAAACACGGTCTCAGTCTCATATGCTGGTAGTTGGACAACATGATTGTTCTACGTGACATATTAACTTTGTGTAAAATTTCATTTGTTGATCAATTTATATAATATCAGGAAATAACCCACAGTAATGACGCCCCCTCCATAGCAATAGAGAAAACCAATCTGGGTATGGACTCAAGTATCTAGACCTAGGGTGAAAACGCTCTTAGGTCCTGGGAGATGTTTACCAGGTAAAATTACCCCCTTGCTACAAATACGCTGTTGAACAATTTAAAATATTATTGACTAATACAACCTCAGTGTAGTGAGAGCACTGTCAGAAATACACTTTGACAAGAAGAGAGACCTGTCCACAAACAAGTTATGTAAACACAACTGTCTTTCTACTGTCGGCTGTCAAATAAAGGCAGATTCCAAAAAAAAGCTTAAAAAAAAGAAGCACACTCCCTGATTATTCTCCTCTCCTTAATATAACTGTCTCTCTTTTAAAAAAAAAAAAAATCAAAAATAGAAGAACTAATGAAACCAGGAGTGGAATCAAACAAGCCCTGAAATGTAAGTTACGACTGGCATGAATAACGGGTGACGTAAGCCCCTGAAAATCTTGTTTTTGCTGACCTCCATTGGTTCAGCTTTAACCTTGCTGCAGTGATGTACAGGTGTACTCCAATACCCTGTGACAGCACTGTTGGGTGTGGTTACAGGTGCAACAGAGCACATTTCTGAACACACCCAACCACACCCAGAGTGATTTTGGGTGTGGTTAGAGGTGAAACAGGCCACGAAACTATCAACCAGAGAGGGCAGCAAAACACGGCTTTAAAGTTACACTTTAAAGATACACTTGCAAGTTTTAGAGCCTGTTATTTTCACTTCCGATTACCTGGTGAATTGACCTACCATGTAGGCAACAATGTGAACAGTTGTTGAATCACTACAGATTTCTTTAGCTTTGTGACCCAGTTTGAGGGGTTAGACACCCTCACATTCTGCTGGGACCCTGTGGGGGAGTGTCAGTACATAGCTGTAGCCATGCTGTTTATTACGGTTAACGTTACTGTTCGACAGCCCTAAACATGTTGTTAAGCTCTGAATATAGCACCGATAGCACAGTTGGAGAATCCCGTTCACGTACGATGTCGCCTGTCCACCAGCTCTAATGATGTCTATCACGTCACGGTTAGGGAGGGGCCAGAGAATTCGTCTGAACTGAACTTTCAAATCCAAGCAGACGCATACAAGCCAGTTCTGAGCAGAAAAAGCAGTCTTTACATGCAATATGTGTATTGTTGGAAAAATCCCCTATATTAACATCATGTGCCAACAAGAATGTATGTGATTATCTGTATGTGTACTAGGCAAAAAAAAAAACATTTAGTGTGGAGTTCCTCTTTAAATGATGATGCTTTGTTATTTCATCATTTAGGAAAAAAACACACCATGACTTGAAAGGTTTTAAGGCTCTTCTGAGCCCGTACTGTAAAGCATGCATGTTAGAGTCCTTCTTTGGCTTCCTGTTGGCACGCACACACACACACACACACACACGAAAGGCACAAAAATAATTTACCAATACTGTTGTTCAAATATTCTTAGGTTTTATTGGGCCCACTGGATTAAGTCCTGATATTTATGGTTTTTCAGCTCTTTCTTTTTCTTTTTTTTTTTTTGATGATTGTGCATCGACAAAATTTGTTTTTGCTAGCGGGCGAACCTTACTATAGCCAAACCCGAAGTCCAAATGACAACTTTTGGTGTACTGCAGCCTGTGGAGCCCTGTGTACATCAGTACATCAATGCAGGACTGTTGTGAGGAAAGAAAACCCACCACCACCTACATAAAAATTGTGAAAAGCTGTATTTCTGTGATCCTCTGTTTGCTACTGTAGAATCAGAGCAAGAGAGAAGGTGGATGGTGCTAATTTACAGTAGCTTTATGAAGATGTGACATGGCTGACCTTTATCATCTTTTCCCCACTGTCTAATTTGCTTGTGACGTCACAAGCTACCACATGCTGTTGGTGCTCTATGCGAGTGTGTGTGTGTGTGCATGTGTGCATGTGTGTATGTGTATATGTACACGTGTTGGGTCCTCACACACAATCACAGCTCTGGCTCAAAGCTCTAACAAACTTTGGGATTTGTTTTCCCATGAAGCCACGCAACACTTGTCACGCGTGTAAGGAAGAAATGGTTTTCAGCTGGTTGTTTGGCTCTTTCTCCTCCCTCAACAACTAAAGTACCCTTAACTCTCTATCATTCCTGTGGGGGGCTGGCTGTACAATATTCTGTGTGTTTCTCTCTCTGTCTTGGGGACAGTCCTTTTCACTGAAGGCCAAAACAGAACCTTCACTAATTCACACCACTGTCATTTACCTCTCTCTGTGAGAACACAAGACTCCACCAAGCTCATTATATCAGCACTATGTTCAGTCTACTTAACATGGTAGAAGGAGAATAAAAATCCATGTTGCCAAAGAACTACAGGACATTCGTATGGCACAAATCCCCAGTGGTGGTTTGTGTGTGCTCCAGGGAAGAAGATAATGAAATCTTTGTCAGGTTTGCAACAACAGAACCCCAAAGATAATGAAGGATTAGACTCATGTCCTGTTATCGCTCTCTTATGCTGGAGCCTTTATTTTACACCATGCTCACATTCACAGTGTGTGTGTGTGTGTGTGTGTGTGTGTGTGTGTCTAAGTGATTTTTCCTGTCTGTGTTTTGGGAACATGTTCACATTTCAGTATCAGACACTGCAGGTCTCTACAGCAGCTGTTGCTAGCCTGAAGAGTTAAATTTGCCATGTGTGTGTGTGTGTGTGTGTGTGTGTGTGTGTGTGTGTGTGTGTGTGTGTGTGTGTACACATGTCGAGGGTGCGGGTCAGGGACTTCATGCCAGATTCTCATTAGCCGGCTCCAGCAGCCCAGCAGTATCTAATGAACTCTACAGCACGGTATTGTCTCTTCCACTCAGCAGGGAAATCACATTATGGAGCTCATCTTTGCCATCACCCGCCTCTTTACTAACATGTGCTCACAGCCTCATCAACACCTCAGGGTCTCTTAGAAAGTCTGGGTGGCCCACAGATTCAACATCCGTGTCCCTTTCTCTACTTTTCTCCCCCGCCGGTGTTAAATTTAGATCTTCAGCTCACACAGAGGAAAATACAACCTTAAAAAACAGAGTTCAAAGAGGTGTTCAACATTGTGTAACAACATAGAAGTGTATTGTTTTATAGCACTTGTGTTGTGCTAATTGCCCACAGTGTATTGCATTTGTAGTTTTTACTGTATAGATTGAAAAGGTTACCTCACACATCCGGCCACATTATGAAAAAACAAGGTTGACTTCTACTTGCAAACGGCTTCCTTGACATTGATTGAAATTGTAGAGTTTGGCAGCTTTCCAATAAAACAGGGCATGTTTGGCTCAAACACAGTTGTGTGTGCGATATGAAGCATCCAATTTTACATCTTTATTGCACACTGCAGGCAAGAGACACAATACAGCAATACTCTGAGTCCAATTACTGCGTGAATTGAATCACCACTCCAGTAGTTGTAACAAAATTAATGAAGGATTAAAATAAAGATTAATTCATTAAGAGTAATTTGATTAAGATAATTAATTAAGAAGAAAAAAAATCTAATGTAACTAGAGAAACGGTAATCATTAAGAGTCACTAATGGTTTGCTCCTTTTCTTTGTGAAATAAAAATGAAACTAAATGTCACGTTAACAAAGTTCACTCAACACATGCAGTGCTGTAGTTGTAGTTTACCTGGAAATTACAGTTTTTGTGAACTGCCCCCCCCAAAAGCCCCAGGTTCACTGTGTGTCAGTTGGTTGTGCGTAATTTCATTAATTGCTAAGTTGTTTGGGGATTTGGACCACCAAAGTAAAATGTGTCAAAATCATGACTTTATATTGTGCTCACATGGTTGATATTCCTTAATAAAGTTGTGTTTAGTCTGATTGCCTCAAACTGACTGACATCTGGAATACCTTGTACCAGTTAGCACTCCAGCATAAGACTATTTGCTGGTGTCTGGGTCTCTGTGAGCACTTGAGGGGAACTCCAACGTGACAGGGTACATACACAAAGCAACAGGGGTGGGGGGTCATAGGGGCCAAAGATCAACTGTTT
Organism: Macquaria ambigua; assembly: GCA_008360985.2. NCBI lineage: Eukaryota > Metazoa > Chordata > Actinopteri > Centrarchiformes > Percichthyidae > Macquaria > Macquaria ambigua. The sequence continues at coordinate 22,532 of VMKM01002138.1, read as the reverse complement.
TGCCCTGGGGCATTTTAACAACTTATTCCAGCCACAATGACACTTTGGAAAACGTTTTTCAATAAGGCACTCAAAGTCCTGAGTAGTTACCAAGCAGGAAATAAGAATAGACGCAGGGCATGCTAAAAACAAACTACTTTATGCGACATCTTGTCCGAACTCGTAGGAAGGTAAGAGTGTTTGTAGCTGTTCTGGATGGCCGCACTCGAAGGTGGCATGAAAAACCTGCTGTTATAGAGAGGGACGAGAAGCAAAAATCATTCAAATGGGGTTAAGGGCACACCTTTTAGCACAAATGTTCCTCAAAGGCATTCATGGTGTTGCACTCCTTTGTTCAGAATAGTGATTGAGGTGTGTAAAGACTGAAAAGAGGAAGCTTGAGCTAATCGCTGAGTGAAGTGGCCGTGTTTGTTGGATCGTCGGCGTCGTATAGTTAGAAAAATTGTCGGATGCAAGCCCCCGCAATTCTGACGTCGGAAGCACTTTGGTTGAAGCATCCTGTATCAATGCCTTCAGTAAATGTCCATCAATAATACCATAAATTGTAGCATGCTATAGGTCACAACTGTTGATTTCCTCCATGCGTTTACCAACTGCTACCATCTGACTGATTTGTGCTTGTGCCAAACCAATGTTTAATATAAATCACTGTATAATTAAAAAGACATCAAGAATCAAACCTTCACACTTTATTTTGATGGAGTATTTGATTAAACATGATAATTCCAGGAGGCTTTAAATGATTTATGTATGTACTGTATCTCACATTTGAAACTCTTAATCAGCTTTTTGTAAAGTATATGCATGTGGCGTTGCTGGGTCTTTGCCAGCCTTTTCTCTGGCATATTTCCCCGCATTTGGCACTTTGGAAGTGAAAGTCCCACTAATTAGGAAGCCTTAGTCACTGCCTTTCCCCTCCTCTCCCTTCCCACTCTTTTCCCACTCCCACTCCCACCGCTCCTTTTCTGTCCGAACCCTCCACTCCAATTTTGCCCCCTTTTTCTTCCCCCTGCTCTTCATGCCTCTTTAGCCGTTTTTTTCTGCCTCTCTCTTTTTCTCTCCGTCTCTCTCTGCGCATTTTCCTCACCTCTTCCTTTCTCTCTTTCTCTCTCTGTGGGGTTGATGAGGGAGTTATCCTGCTGTAATTAATGTGGGAGAGGAGTGAGGATCAAGGAAGCAGGAAACATACCCCTGGCTTTCTCTGCACAGCAGCAGCGTGTAAAAAGCACCTCCATTAATCAGGCCTCTGTAAATGTATGCATGTGTAATAAGTGAGAGTCTGAGAAAGAGAAGAAAAGAGCGAAATAAACAAAGATAAAGTGCAAGGAGACAACAGCACTAACTGTATTTGTTTATTAAACAGTGTTTTGTTGTCTTGCTTTTCCTTTCATCATTTTTCTCTCCTGACCTCCATCTGTTTTTCTCCTTCCACAGTTCGGCAGAACGGAGGTGATAGACAACACCCTAAACCCAGACTTTGTTCGAAAGTACATCTTGGACTACTTTTTTGAGGAGAAGCAGAACCTTCGCTTTGACTTGTGAGTGATTTCCTTTGAAGTCGTATCATCATTGTATCTTCTCTCCTGCTCTCTGTCCTCCTTCACTGTCATGTATTTTTCTCTCCCTCTGTTCTGTGCGGATTGAGAGCCCTGCAATTGCAGTCTTAACCAATTGGCTATTCCGTTAACCCCGCCCCCGCACAGCGATTGCCCAATCACAGCTTAGCAACCTTAACTAGGCACAGCAGGCCTGTGAAGCTTTGGATATCTCCATAATTACAAGGATATCTTATAATTTATGGAGCCTTTTACGGAGGGTCTCTCATTTTAAAACATGTCCGCTCAACTAAGTAACTAAGTAACTTGACATGTGCCTCTCTTAGTTACTGTCAAGCCTGTTAAGCTTTCCGTTCTCGCACAGCACATGCAGGTTACGATGATTAACTAGGGCAGATTAACTACTTGAAATTCTTAGTAATTTTTTAAACAATGGATCTTCAGTTTTACACAGAAGAAAAATAATTTCAGGCTGATAACGGTGGATTTTGTTGGCATATTTTATCAGCTTTAGGTAGCTAGCGTAAGCTAATGCTAACACTAATGCTAAACACCATGAGTTGGGCAAAAATTCCATCTTCAGCTGATGTTTCCAGCTGACATGTTTAAAACGAGACCCTTCATTTGACTTGACAGCTACATACATGAATATGTTCTGAAAGGCTGCAGCTAAAGCTACATGTCCCAGGCAAAAAGTCAACGGGGCTTAGTGGACAGTCAGTTGACCCCATGATAAGTTTTGTGACATGTTGGTGATTTTCATATTCATTAGAACCATTCAGTTTCAATCAAACCGTCTCTTTCTCTGTCTCTCATTGATGATTTCTCAGTCCAATTAAATCTCTTTCTGACTCAAGAGTGGTATTTTTCAGAACATATATTTCAAAATGTATCATTCTTGCATACGTGGCGTGATGTTGGCCAGCTTGAAGGGTTAACTGCCAGCTTTTTACAGGCTGGACACACAAAGAACTGCCTCAGCACTTACTTTTGTTAAGCTTTTTCATGGATACAAATAATCTCCATTTGAAATCACATAAACAAACATTCCCTCAAAGCTCCATCAACAGAATGACCCTTAGCTCAACACGCCATTATATCCCCTACAGCTATGCCCCCACACAATATAAAAATTGATGCAATTCGGCAGCTCTATATCATTTGATCTTTTTTTCACTTAATAGTGAGAGTAACTCATAAACACTGTAGTGTGTGCAGCCTATCAGCAACATGTTCTCATGTGCCTTTACACATAATATTAGTTCCTTTCTGTCTACTTGTGCATGATTAATCTCCGGGGCGAACGGGATCTATCGTTTCATCAGATGTTTAATCTTGGAACATCACATATGCTCCATTTCCCTCACTTTCATAGCTTTATATTCACATGCAAATCAGACTAGGCCCACAACTCATTATTATGGAAGAGGAGAATAGGTCTTGTTGAACCCTTCCCCAATTACTCTGTCCCACATATAGTAACATCTGAAAAGATACTAAGATCCTGTCCTCTTTTTATCTTGGCTCATTCTGAATTTTACACATATCATGACCTTTGTCTTATTTGATATCTCATGATGTCCGCCCAACTCTTATACTGTGGTTTTCGGTTTAGCAAATTAAAATATGATCTTATCTTCTTTTATTCTGTTATCCTTCTTTCATCTCTTCCGTTTTATTTTAATTCATACCCTTCCCCCAATTACTGTCATACCCTTTCCCTTCTCTAGACGTTTGAGACACACTATGTCCTTAAACCTACAAACAAACATCTGAAAAGCCATAAATGAGATAAGTGTGGTGTTCTGATAGTATTTTTCTTCTGCTCCCAGTGATGACAGATCACAAGGGTTCATTTTAAATCTTGCCTTTAAGAGCATATCAATCAAAATGTCCCCACTTAGATAAGAGTCTCCTCTACAGTTCTTGAAGTAAAATGGCTTTGCTGCTTTCATTTTGTTTCCTTTCAGGTATGATGTCGACTCCAAAAGCCCAGACCTGTCCAAACATGTGAGTGCACGTATTTTAATCTTGAACCACAGATAAATGGAGGCCAGTCTTGAGTAAAATCTGAATTATTGGCTTGAGTGGCTCTGAAAATGAAAAAAGCAAATATTGCTTGATGGAATATGGTGTTCAAAGTGATTTGAGACTGGCTAAACTCTTTTTATCAGTGGTCTAATGGTGGTCATGTTTATGTTTTTCTGTTTCTGTATGTTTTAATTCGGTGTTGCCTGGTGCATGGTTTCTTCTTGATGAAATAAAGCAAACCCTTTTTATTGCCTGATCATAGAAGTATCCAAATACAAATGTTTATTTTTCTCCTTATTCAATGTTTTTGTTTAACAGACTTTAACAGGGGTTTTCCATGAAGTAATTGTGCTATAAATATACAATTTCTACTTCTATGTATCTGTGATTGAGTCTTGTTTTTATATTAGTTCTCGTAGTGGTACTGCAGTGATAGGCATTGTGCGATAATTTGCTATACAGTCATGTAGAAAAGCTTTGATTATGCAATGCTTTTATCCATTAGTTTCCATTTTAAGCAATATATTACATTACATGATAATTTTTGTTTCAATAGTAAAATATAAGTTGTTTTTTATTTTTAGGCTGGAAACTATGGTGACAGAAAGCATTGACAAAAGTTCAAAATAATCAGTTTTGATGATTATTTGATGTATTTGGATGACCAGGGTTTGCATTTTTTCATCACTAGCTTTAATCCCACCTGTGTGCTCGGGGGTTTTAGTTCTGGCACAGCATGTTGTCTTTCCACTCTCACTTCGCCATCTTGAGCAGTGCTAGGAGTGCTAGGTATTTGGTATAGTGTTGTGTCTTGGTATATGATGTGCTCTGTTGTTGTTGTTGTTGTTGTCATTGTTGTTGTTGTTGCTGCTGCTGCCCAACCTTTCTGGAAGCCCGCAGAACTCAATGTAGGTCCCAGCATCTCTCTCACTTCTGACACTGCATGGCTGCTGTCTCACATTAATGATCCTTTTCTCAGGAGGAAGGATGGTGTCACTGATCAGAACAAAAAACTGAGAGCCAAGCCAACCTATCTATGCAGCTCTTAACCACTGTAGCAGTGTCCAAGGGCTCCACAACGGCCAAATATTCAGCCATTGTGTCTTTCAGCAGTTGTTGTAGCATGTTTTTGTAACATAATGGAGATGGTGAGACTTTCCAGGCTCTTCCTTATAACAGCGAGTGGAATCAGTGGGCATAACAGACCGGAGACTCACTGAAATGAAACACACAATAGCCTGATGTTGAATTATTTAGTGTGCCCTGTCTGCCATGGTCAAAGTTAAGGAGTCTTTGGTTTGTCCCACATATTTGCTGTTTCAACACCGTTGAAACCAACTGTCTGTCCTGTCTAATGTACCAGATCAATGCTGGGAGACTTTGTCTCATTAAAGACACGATTATGACTGAAATTATGTCACGCTGTCTCTAAAAAGCGTCTACATTAATGCCCTACACTGTTGTGAATCATGTTTCTTGTCATTGTCCATGGTGCTTTGAATCCCTCCATCATTTGTATGTTATCCTCCACAATTCATTAAACCAGTGGTTCCCAACAGGTGGGTTGTGGTCCACAATTGGGGTCCGTTCTTAGTGGGTCGCAATTAATTTGGGCAACTTTGTCAAAAAAACAAACCAAAAAAACAACCTTTACTTTGGAATTGACTTCTGGAACAGCACTTTTATTTTGAAGTACCATTTCCCGCTTCATAGTACGTCCTTCTTTCATTGAGCCTTAAGCCACAGTTGTAATTAAGTTATTTTAGTTTTCATTGTGTGAAATAAAATACAAGGGTTTCACAGTGGTTAGCTCCGTCTCCTCACAGCAAGAAGCTCCTGGGTTTCAATCCACTGGTGGAATGAATGGAAATAAACTGAACGGGCATTAAAGTTGGTCTACTGTACGGGTGGACAGTGACCTGATGTCTAAGGGAGAATTCAGGCCCTGAGGCTAGACCAGTTGGGAACCACTGCATACATAGCCTTCATGGCTATGGTGGTATTTGAGTTTAGTTCAACAAAATTTGCTTTACATTTCACACCAAAACTGGATATGTCACATTGTCGAGCAGAGCACAGTAATGGCGTCTTTAAGCAAAAAGAGACCACCATTTCTGACAGCAAGCCATCAAGTGTTGCAGTGTGTAGCCTGCAAGCATAATATGAAATGGGTTCATGTGACACCACTACAATCAATGACATGCCTTTTTTTTTTTTAACCAAAAGATGTTACACCAAAAACCACCATTTCTTTTGGCTAAACATGTGGATGCACAGGCCACATTTTAAACTCTGACTGGCAAATTTAAGGGAAAATGAGCGAGCGATCTCTTATTTGTAGTAGGATGGGTGGAATATTCCTGAGTTTTTGTAAGTCTGACTGTACTCTGGTTTGTTGTCTTTCCACTTCACATACGCCAACCTGCCCCCCCTTCCTTCTTTCATTCCTTCCAGGACTTTTTGGGTCAGACGTTCTGCACTCTCGGGGAGATTGTTGGATCACCAGCCAGTCGACTGGAGAAACCACTGGGGTGAGTAAGAGTTTCATTTTCTCAGTGCCTGAATACCCCTGACTCCAAATGTGATTGAGGAACACCATACTGTGCCAAGAGGGGAGTTAAGACAGAAGAAAAATGCTTTGGACCCCAAATACAATGACCATTCTCAGGTATACAGCTATTTAGCTTCATTTGCACCGAGAAATTTATAGAAGGAGACTGAAGAAGGTGTTAATTTGTTTGGTAGAGTATGAAGGCGAGGACACAAAACTGAGAGGAACTCAGAGGCACACAGACAGAGAGAGAGAGAGAGAGAGAGAGAGAGAGAGAGAGAGAGAGAGAGAGAGAGAGAGAGAGTTACAAAGCAAAATGGCAGGAGGATGAGAAGGAAGGCGGAAGAAGAGACACATTGGTGATTTAGCAAGACACGAGAGGAAAAGACATTGATCTGACAAAAGAAGGACAGGAAGGGAGTGGGAGACAACACATCCTACAGATGTTTTCCACAGATAATTATTGTCATTAAGGGAAAGGGTGAAGCGCGGAGCAAAATCACCCAAATTACTGCTCGTCTCCTCAACTTGTGCTCTCACACAGGCTGAGAAAAATGTAGTGTTAATGGGGTATCCTGTAATCTGTCTTTATACATCTATCATCCATCATCATCATCATCAGGCTGCTGGGCTCTTCAGGTGAAGCCATTTAAATGTGGCATTCAGTGAGATCTGTGGGCTCTTAGCTGTGGATATGTTACCTTGGAGAACATTAAAAGGGAATATTTGAATACTTATATTCAACTTTGAATTGTATGAGATTTTATTGCCAGGTACTAGCATTGGTGATTCTGGTGAATGTTCACTCAAAGATAAATATTTACATCGCGCAAAAACTGTTGGAATTAGCATTAGCATCACATATGGGAAAGCACATAGAGAAGATATGTTATGCTTGATTGCTTTATGCAACTGCATAGGACTAAAAGAAAAGGGGTTTCTGGGTAACTGCAGGGCACAGAAGCTTGCAGAGGAGCCAATATGCAGCTCTTTAATTAATCTCTAAAATCTCAACTACACCATGTGTATCTGCAGTCCTGTGTGAAAACCATGTATCTCCAAAACATCAACTTTTCATGAGCTAAGAAAAACAGCCTTGTTTTCATCTTATAGACAATGCATCTTTAGCTAATCCAATGGGTTTTTTCAGTCTTCTGAAAAATTCAAAATCACCAAATTTGGAGACGTGGACAAAATGTTGATTGGTAAAACTAAATCTGGTAGCAGCCAACACCGAACATGTTTAAAATAGAGAACATGGACTGATTATTTTGTTACTTGGAGTATTTGGTTTCCTTTTCTGGACTTTTCCTCTGTTTACAGTACATGCTCTTTTTGACACCACAATATAGCCTTCATATTAATGTTTCGTTGACAGACATGAAGCATACCAAAAATGACTGTCTCTCCCTAAATCACACCCCTGATGATGACACCGTTGCAAAACTGTTGCAAAAACATTTTCTGACACTGTGTGTGTGTGTGTGTTTTGTACTATTGATGTTGCTTACTTAAGGGGACATTACCAGTGCAAATATAAGTGCGCCATAAGCCTCTGTATCGAGCGCATAAACCTTAATAATGTTATTAAAAGTTTAATATCAAACCATTTATTTCTGAACTGAGAATCTATATGGAATGGTTAGAAAAGGAAATAAAACTCTTGCCAAATTATTCATTTTTTAAATTTGAGACACTCTGCAGCTGAGAGATAACTGCTTGCCAAATGTTATTCTTATGGCCGCCTTTAATCTTTCGTTAAAGGCTGCAAAAATAAAGCTCTCCTCATGTTAGAAACCTCTGCAGCAAAAATCGTATTATTTCCACTATATAGGGTGCATGTAGAGCAAGCCTTTTCTTTGAAATGGTCAACAGCCACCAAACTAGCACAACTATGGGTGAAGCATGCAGACTGTAGGCTACGTCATTGTTTCACGTGGTATTCATTTTATGGCTGTTAATGACTGATCATAGAATGTCATGTGTTTATTTTTAGTGGACTGACACAGTTTCATTCGAACACTGTCAGATATTAACCCCCAGTGTGATTACGTTCAGGACTTGAGGTTTATGTGAACCTGGATAAAACTGTTGATCGGCAACTTTTCAAGTTATAGAAGAGGTTGTGCAGCGGCTTTGTTTCACCTTTGTTGAGCGAGAGTCACTGAGGTGGATGAGCAGCGAGAAACACATAGAGGCCGACTGAGCGCCCTTACACACACACACACACACACACACACACACACACACACACACACACACACAAAGTGATGCATTGCCCTGGTAGATAGTATGCTACCCAGTGGAGTTTGTTTCCATGTTTCTGTGGAAATGAAGAGTGATTCATATTTCATTGTTTGGAAATGTCAAGACATTTGTCTAAGCTGTGCTGAGCCAATGAGAGAATGTTTTATGCGTTTGTTTTTCATGTCTGTCTCAGCCAGTCCTCTGCTCGTCTTTTCACCTGCATACACAACACGTTTGGTGGCATTATGCTGTGGAACTATCCATCTCTCTGACTGTCCCCTCTTACCTAAATGTATGAATTTATATATGAATTATATCACAAGTACACAACAACCTTGACTTGAGACACACACACACACACACACACACTCAGAGCTATACACATTTTATTAATTGATTTCATAAATCCTGTTCCTTGGTTAAATGGCATATGAATGCATAAGAGTGCGTTTTATTCTTTTTTTTCCTTCTCCCTTTTCTCTGGCTAATTGTAATGGCTTTAATCTTCCTGAAATTAGTGCTTGTTTAATGAGGCAGCAGCCGTTGTGATTTTCATTATGGAAGGTGAAGAGAGAGAGAGAGAGAGAGAGAGAGAGAGAGCGAGAGAGAGAGAAGGTGACATCAAGTGTGCTTGAGGCACATGGACATCCAGACAGAGACAGAAACACCGACAACGAGGAAGGCACTCATACCAACCCATAATTGCTATGTCTGATTTTACTCAGAAGCACAACACAAGTTGCCAGCAAAGAAGCAAAAAGAAGCATTAGAGTTGAAGCAGAAGACAGTAGACAATATTCAGTGAAAATGTCTAACATGAATGCAGTAAACATTGCATAAGGTATTTAAACATGGGCCCTATTCATTCACCATGAATCTTCAGTGAAATATTCTCATAACAAACACACATACTGTAGTTGAGCTAACTGCTCGCACACATGAATGACACCAAAACAATGTCTTGACATGACTCTTAGTGGTTTTTATTCATGTGTCATTTTTGAATGTGTAGAATACTAAAGATTTTTTTCCCCACATAGTTTTACAGGCCTTTGTGAGTTGTTCCGAGGGGTCTTGATGTCAGCAGAGGCCTCCACCATGATTGATTTTGCAGCTACTTGTTCATTTGTGTATTCTGGTATCACATTCTCCAGAAGGCTGAATTGCATTGTGAGGCACAGAGTAATTAACATTGACTAGTAATGAACGTATCAGATTGCGTGGCGTCAAAGGCTTTGTTTACTGCACTGTATTATTTACAGATTCCCTCTGAGGCCACACAAGCACACAGGAAACACACAAAAAGCCATACAAACACAAGCACCAGAGTCATCTCAAATTAATTTGGCGTACATGCCAGAGTGTGAGTGTGTGCATATATGCATACATGACTATGAAAGCAGAATACAAGCATGCTCAGAGTCATCTCCTGTCGTAAAGTTATGAATAACAAATCATTCTGCCTTTGATAAAGTCAGCCAAACCACATGACATCCTTTGGATCGTCATCACAAGTTGTGATTTTCAGATGTTCTAAAACACACAGAGACTGAAAAGCTATTGTAGGACAACTTCATCCAACTGCTTGCCCACTAGCAGAGTGCCTGGAGTGAACAGGTAACACAGAGTGAATTCCAGCAACACCTGCAATACAGATTTATAAGTTAAACAAACATGTGTCGTCATGTGGACAGGGGATTTGAAAAAATGTCCATCTTACATTTATATTGCTTCCCTCTCTACGATGAAGGCCTCATGCCACAAAGCACTAATTTTACTCATTCACTTCAGTACTACAAGTGCTGCTGGAACGTCCTTTCCCATAAGACCATGCATGGGCCTGATTTTATCTTAATAGTCACAGAGAAAATCCACATTGACTTTAATCAAAGGGCCTCAAACAAACCTTGTAAAGTCACAGTTTTACTGGGACACAACTGTAACTATTGTGTTCAGTGCTTTAGTCATTATGGAGCACTGGTACTTAAAAGTCCAGCTGTCTGAGGCCTGTAAACAATGTCTGAGTGCCATCAGTAAGGAAGTGTAATTAATGTCATTATAAAGATTATTTTACTTAGGTGTTAGTTTCAGGGCATTGTGCGGGCTGGCTAACTGGAAGGCTTAGTGGTTCACTTAAATGGAACTGAGCCATAATTAATGTTATTAGTTGTAACTGTGTTTTTCCTGCTGTGACAAAGTCGTGAAAATTATATTGACGTTTTATCAAACCTCTAGTACACACACAGACACAAACACAGTGTTGTCTAATGATAATACGATGCACTTTTTTTATAACCTGATGCAACACGTGACTTCTCCACTTCCTAAAATGTTAATGAATCTAATTCATAGAGTGTGTGTGTGTGTGTGTGTGTGTGTGTGTGTGTGTGACAGAGTGAAAGGAACAGCAAAACAGAGCGCTTCCGCCAAACAAGACATTTGTTTCATCTGAACATCAAAGGCGCTCTGCTCTTTTATGATTGCTTCAGATTTTACAGTCCTCTCTTGCTACAGGCCTCAAATACATATTTTATTAAAGAGATTAAAATTCTCTTGTCATTTATATTTACATAAAGAAATTATTTAAACTGACAGTGCAGTGACGAAGCTAGCTGCACATGTGCGGTTTGGTTAATTTGCTCTTTAATATTTCAGAAAATTTGGGGAAAAAAGTGAATGCTACATGTGTTACATAATTCAAAATGGTTGGATATGTATGAAGTAGTTTCCAATATTAATAAAGAACCAGTATTGACTTGTTTCATTTACATCTGTGGCCAGCTGTACAGTATAAACAATACAGATGCACCATTTCCCACACGTAAACTGGCATTTATAAAAACAGAACGTGCAGTGAAAATGTGCGCGCCTCACGCACACTTCACAAGTATGTTAGTAAGAGATGTAACAACATATACATTGGGTGAAAACAGTTGATTAAGGGCGTGTCTACAATCATGAAAGAGTGTAAGCATATTTCTGCCTTTGTGTAGGTGGAAGAGTGAACAGTTTTTGATTTCTCCCATAATTACTTTGAGAGGTTGTTGTTGAAATGCTGGCCAGTAAGCCTAGCCTAGTGTGTGTGTGTGTGTGTGTGTGTGTGTGTGTGTGTGTGTGTGTGTGTGTGTGTCTCAGAGACATCATTTTCCTGCATTTAGAGTAAACAGCAGCTCACTGTGAGAGGGAAATATGGCCTATTATATTACCATAAGAAGCACGACTTGGAATTAGCCAAAGATCCCACAAGCTAATTTAGCATGCTGCTGCTGTTCTGTTCTAGTATGAGTGCAAACAAAATGTTTACACAAGTGAGAAATTAATTGTGCAAAGGATCCTTAAGTTTTTTGCTGTGCTTGCAGTGAAAAAATGCCTGTCATTGCAGGGAATAGCAAATTTGCCACTCAATTGCAGGTTTGCTGATAACAGTGGAGAGAAGGTCTGAATGCAAACAGTTTGATTACCAGCTAATTTCCCTGCTAAATTTAAATCCATGCTTATTCCTTTACAGCAAATAACAAGTAGCAGCACTGGACTACCCTCTATGCATTAAAAAATCATTTAGCCATTTACCTATTTTTCTTATCTATTATTTATTCTGCGTTTATCCTCTTACAGCGGCATTGCTCCAGGCAGCTGAGTCTTTAGAATTCACAAAACATCTGATTTCCGCAGGTCATGGACACAATATTATTAACACCTGTAGAGTCTAAAGCACAGCGATACAACAGTTCTGCAACAGGTGCTACCTTTGCAAAGCTTATAATAAAACAAGCTGAGAGCTGTTGATTCAACCTTATTGAATTAATTTGGTGATCCCCTGACTTTTCATGTAGCGCCAGCAGCAGGTCAAAATTGTATCCAGTGAAATATCTCCACATCTACTAGATGGACTGGCACAAGGTTCCTAGACATAGTTCCTGTTGGATGGACATCCCCTTTAGGAAAAATTGTAATAACTTTGGTGATTCCTTAACTTTTCATACAGCGCCATCTCATCAGGTCAAAATTTTAATTTGTCCAATATTTTTGTTTGTGACCAAATACCTGCAAAACTAACAACATTCCCATCAGCCCATCAGCTTCAGCTGCATAGTACTTTGTGTTTAGTGCTAATTAACAAATGTTAGCATGCTAACTTATATGGTGAACATGGTATAACATTATACCTGCAAAACAGCATGCTAGCATTGTCATTAGCATGTTGACGTTAGTATTTAGCTCAAAGTACTGCTGTGCCTAAATACAGCCTCACAGTGACGCCAGCGTGGTTGTAGACTCTAGTCTTGTTATTTAACAGGTGCATTTTGATGTGAAATATGGATCAAGAACTCTCCAAGCAACCTGGTCCAGAGTCTGTATAGAACAATTGTATGTTTTGTGTAGCCTTACATCTTCTTATGTCACATTTTGGAGCTATGGTAAACACTTACATTTGAACACTCAAAACTAAACAGAAAGACTTTAAAATATGCTGCCATAATTTATAGGTTATTAAACTCCAATTGGGTAATATTTCATCTTTTCTCTTCAATTGCCCAAACCCACTTTGAACCATACTTAATATACAGTATTTATATAGAGCTCTTTATCACAAAGCATAAAAGAACACAACACATCAAAAATCAGCTACAAAACCACACCATGCAATACAGCACACAAACATAAAAAAAACTAATAGAAGAAAAAGATAGAAGAAAAAAGACCAAAGAAAGATAAAAGGCACAAGGTAAATCATATCACATGTCGGAAAAACATAACAAACCAACCTATAAAGCCCAGCTGAGCTTAACCACCATCCTCAAGCCCTCAGCAAAGACAAGAAACAACTAGAAACCTCTTGTGAGTGAAAATATAAAAGGAAGAAACCTTGGGCGGAACAATTCAAAGAGGGAGAATACTGTGTTTTTTTTATTGCCTTTATTTATTCAGGGTTGTACTCTTTTTCTGCAAGGCACTCCCTGCACAGTTAGCATCCTGGAGCTGACCATAAACACCGCAGTTTTCAACCAGAGCCCACAGAGCAGCTCCACTGCAGCAGATGGGGGTTAAATGGCTCACTTAGGGGCACACTGATGACAGACAAGCAGCCAGAGAAGATTTATTGTAATTCACTTCAGTTTTTCCTCACAGCATCCCTCAAACTAAAACATTCAGACTGCATGTTTGCTTTTCCCTAACCTTCTGGCTGCTACCATCTACAGTCAGCCACTCCTGCGTGCTATGTGTGTAGCTTTTTTTTTACACTTTAAGTTAACACTTTTGTTTATGCACCATATTCCACTGAAATGGTACTGTAATACACACTAATTGTTGGCCATGTTTTATCAAAGACCGTGTGACACTACTGGTTCAGACAATGGATTATGTAACCCTTAGGTCAATGCAGTGTATGATTGCTGTGTTGCATTACATAGACAGAATACTCAGTAAATGGCATATTGAAGAGAACAGATGCTGAGTACCATGTTATTAGGGACCATGGAGGAGAGGGAGATGTAATTTAGTTGAATTAGTACTATAAAGAAGGAGAGGAAAGTAGAGCCATGATTGAAAGCACAGAGCAGACATCACAAAGATGTTGGGAGAGAGGGCGATGAGGAGGTGTGTTTGAGCACGCTTGGCCTTTTAGCGTTTAGATATTCCCTGAATGTCAGTGTAGATTACTAGCGCACAGTTGCGAAATGAAAGGAAATTATTTGTGAATGAGAATAGAGGCGTGTGTGCAGAGGCCGGATACCCAGCTGAGTATGATGACAAACCAAGCTCCTGGCAGAAGTGACATATCTGCAACCAGAAGAACCCTTGAGACGGGATATAATTTTATTTTCAATATTTATAGTGTATTGGGATTATCGCTGTCAATTGTTATTGTTATAGTTACTGTAGATGTTACAGATAGATGAGTGTTGCACTTTCAGAGATTAGAGATCATCAGTTCATTTAAAGGGTCAGTTCACAAAAATTGGTGGCAGATTGCTTGTGCAAACTGTGAAACTTGTGGCACAACCCCCAATACAAAAGAGGTGAATGGAGTTTTCGTTGCGCTCCTCAAAGCACAATGACTTTTAGAAAACTCAACAGCAACATGTCTTTCCAGAAACATTGTCTCGGTTACTCTTAAATCACAGACCTCTCTGGCAACAGTTTTCACTGGGATTATTTCTTTGGTAGAAAGCAGCTCCAATGAAACTCAGCTGCAAATGTCAAATGTAATTTCTCAACGCTTTGAGCACCACAAACAAAACCCAATCACTTGAATTGCTTTGGGCACAAGTTCATCATTACCTCGTCATTAGTTGTGGCACAAGTTTCAGGGGTGGATGTCTCAAAACCTCGGCACATAAAACCAACACTATCTGCATGGCTGGGTACCACTATCTGTAAGCTTGAGTCCAAGATTAGTTCTATATACTGAAAGAACTTGCTGTTACCATATTATTCATCCTTAGTATTGGTGTTCAAATATGACTATTAAATCCAAACCCTGCCTAATGCATTTGATACCATACACTCTGTGGCCACTTTATTAGGTACATGTATGTACAATTGAATGTAATCCAATACAACTGTTCCGCCATAAAGTCTAATTTTATGACACTTATCATGTTAAGTTTTTGTTGACACTGTCATAGAGGTGTTAATTAAATGATATGTTTCAGCATTGTGGTCTTTGTGATGCTGTTGTACTGAACTGCATTATATTGAGAGGGGTTTCTAATATTCTGCCCCCCTCATGTATGTAAATGGGAAGGACACAAAATTAGAAACACCTCTCAAAACCTTTCAATATAATGTAGTCCACTACACATTTTCAGACAATGTCACCAAAAACTGAACATTATGAGCTTCGTAAAGATAGATGTTATGGCAGGACTGTTGTATTGGGTTGTATTAGATTGTACAGATGTACTCAATAAAGAGGCCACTCAGTGTATGTCTGTGTCACAGTATTGGAAGCTAGAATGTTAATTTTCACAATATGTCATCTGATAAACAGTGCATGCCTTCCTTCCCTTGTACAGCTGGACTGCACCGTAATAAATGCTTGAAATTTGAAGGCATTCCTAGTACGAACTGGTCAATCCAACCTTTACTACACAGACGCATGAGTATGAGTGTGTTCAGGGCTGGGAATTCTGCCATGGCAGGGTATATAAATAAATAAAATGCTTTCAACATGTATGATATTATCTTCAGTTCTCAGGAAGCTTTATCCAACCTCACCTTCTGCAAAAAACACAAGGCGAGTAGGTCTGATGCTTCTGTGGGTTTCACAGCATTTTTCTTCCAAACTCTTCAATCCCACATAGGTATCAAAATATTTTTCCTCACCATTAATACTGAGAGTGAAATAGCTTAAATCACCTATGAATTTGCAAACAAACAAACAAAAATACAATCAACTATCACATATTTGGAGTGCTAAATTGTGGGCTGCTTAGATAATTGTGAAATGCGCAACATCCTGAGCTACTGAGAAGCCACACTGGGAGTGGAGGCTGCAAATATGGCCTTAAGCCATGCCTCAGCCCCCCCAATGTAGCGTTGCCGCATGTGTTTGAGCTCATGTGGTCAGAGAAGGTGAGAAACAGAAACGCATGTAAGGGAAGATGCATCAGAACCCGATCTTTAATATTAAAACAGTAGATGTAATATCCAAAATGCTAGGAATATTTACACTCAATTTGCACATGAAAAGGACATGTTTTTATGTACTGGCACTTTTGTTGTTACACTCCATTTGACTGTGCCACTGTTTAGTTTATATTTTTCTGTTTTATTGTCATGACCCTGGTCCCTGATTGATCCTTTTACTCCTGAAATCATTTTCAGATGCAGCCAGGGTTGGATCCTTCTCTGCCCTCTTGACTTCTCTCAGACCTAATTTTAACTTAAGGCTTGGGCTCGAGATCCCCTTACACTAGTCAGAATAATGGATTCTACTGGCTTATTTCCCAGTTTAATAGAACTGATTTATGCGTTCTGTAAGATTCAGTTCAGACCTACAGTCCGTGTACAGTCCAGCTGTGAGTTTCTGAGACTTCTTGGCCAGTGTTGTTTTTCTGTCTGAGGAAGAGATGCCTGTGTCAGCAAAACAGTGCTTCATTATTCATACAGATGCAGTAATACACACTGACACCTGTGAGTCATCCATCTCAGTCACACCCCTCAACTATTATCCACTGGGCAGCCCTGCTGGGTAGTTGGGACTTAAGTGCCTTGCTCAAGAGCAGCTCAGTGATAGCTGTTGGGGAGCAGGATTTTCAGTCACCTTATTTTCCCAGACTTCTCCGGCAGGTTTAAAAATTTAACAATTCGATTCTTTCTGCAGGCCAGGTGTGTCTGTCTGACTGTGTCTATTTCTTTATACTCATCTTTTTCCATTCTCTGCTTCTCATCTCTGCTCTCTCTATCCCCCCCTCACCTCACCTGTCATAAAACCACATCTCACCATCTCTTTCTGTTGGTATGGCTACCAGCTATTTCTAACCCAGGCTGCGAGTGAGCCGTGCTCCACTGTGCCTCATCATTACCTATCTAGGATATGCAGATGAACACGAACACAGGCCCTGAGAAAAAAAAAAAAAAGCCTGCTGTAACAGCTCCAGTTGGCATCTTCTCCGGGCGACATTCTTGTGTGATAAGGCTCCCGTGTATTTTTGGCTCCCCTGGAATAAAGTGACATTTTGTTCTGTTTATGAGAATTGAGTTTTCAGTTTTGTGAACCCTGGATTTTATGTTGTTGGCTGCCTTTGTGGTTGAATTATTTGGCTTTTAACAGGTGCAGGTGCAGTTTCAGATAGCTGGTGTTGCTTATACTAGTCATATGCTTTGAGACTAGTGTTACCATAGTGACTGGGCCTAGTTTACAGGAAGTGATCATGGAGAATTTTACTTCTTTGTGCGTTCATGTGTTTGTGAGTGTTTTTTAAGGGGAGATTTACACTACATACCTTGAATTACTTAACATTGTGCCAATATTGTTAGACTAAATGACCGTAAAATGCATATTTGGATATTTACCTCTCACTCTAAACTGCGTCAATACTAGCAACTCTGAAACACTCCTATTTCTCCATGTAAGCTTACATATATAACACAAATTCATACCTACATTTACAGAGGATTGGTAGTTAAATTTAATTTATTGCTTGGGCCCCTAAAACTGTTATATTTGGAGGTTACGTTACAGCTTGTGATGATGCAGTGACTTCCTGTTTACATAATTTATTGCTTTTGATTGGACAGAACTAGAGATGTTAGCAACAGATGTACACATTACTAAGGTCTGTACTAGCTAAGACATTCCTTTGCTAGTTCCAGTTTTAATGGTGCAACTTAGGTAAATCACTACTTTGAAACAAGCTTGTAGTCACTAAGAAACAAACTTGGTATGAATTTATGAATAGCTGGTGCAACCTGATTCCAGACCTCTAAATTGCTGCCCAAATCTCAGATTTGTTCAGCAATTCATAAAGGTCTGGTGTTTGACCAATCAGAGCTTTATAGGAAGGAATACGACTACCATCATCCTTCATAACTAGCTAGCTACCTAGCTTCATTCATGAAAAGTAGCGACAGAAAAATGCCTGAAAATGGGCACAAAAGGGCAGCAAACGTGGATGACATCAACACAGCTGTACATGTAAGTTGTCTTACATAAATAACAACTCTTAAATCAATATATTTCTTTGATCTTGGTGATAAATGTTAAGTGAGCTACTCCTAGCAACTGCTACAGCAGCTTCTGCGTCAACAGGAAGTGAAGTGGGTGGTACAGATTTGTAATTTGCTACGAATTGGGTAGGGCAAAAAACACCAAAAATACCTTTCTCTTCCAACAAGAGATCAGCTAACATGACTCAGGCAGAATGAATGAAGTGAAAAGAAATGGCAATTCAGTCTGATTATCATGCTAGGTGCAACCCAGTCCGGGTCGTCTGCAAAGCTAAAATTCACATAAGCACACACCACTGACTCCCTGTTACCAAACACAGTAGATTAAGTATAAAGACAAAAGAAAGACAAGTTTAAAAACAAATCTAAGAATACAAGATGAGCAAATGTGAGCACCAGTATGTGGACAATACAATCCCATTTGTAAGAATTCATCCCCAAATTGTCTAAAGACACACACACACACACACACACATCCATCTGTGTTTTCCTCCTCTGGCATGGTGTGCTAATGGAGGTCTGGAACAGTGGACTGATAAAGCTGTCATGCCGCCTCCCTCTCTGCTTCTTTCTTTCTCTAACACAGAGTGATAAATCAAGTCTCTCCAATGGCATCACTTCCACAAAGAGACTTCTGTCTGCTAACACATGCGTACACACAGACGTGCACACAACACACACAATCATCACAAATACATTAGATCTGTGCTCCTCTGCTCAGGCTTTGAGTGGCTATTCATAGCTTATAAACACAATCCCCTCACCTATCCTTCTTTGTTTTATTCTGTCATGTATCTTTCATTCTCTCACCCTCACCCTCTATCTCTCACACACAGACACACACGACTCCCTCTCGGATTAGACTACATTCCACTGGGTCCAGCAGCAGTGCTTTGCTCGCTCTCTGGGGAAACCTTCATTGGTGGCCTGGGCTGCTGTCACAAGAGTAATGTCTGTTCTGGGAATAACTGCACTGCAGAAGCAGGTTTCCTTCGAGACAAAGATTATACAGTAAATATGAGGTATAAGACTTATTTCCTTGGGGGGATTTCAGTGGTCAGAGAAGAGTAATGGCCAAGAGTGTAATTACTACTAGAGGGCTCCTTTTCCACATGAGTACCTAACCTCTTCCTCTCCTTCCTCTACGCTCTGCCTGTCTTCCTGATGGGAAGCTGGTGGCGGCTGCAGCTGCATCTGTCTTCTGGGAGGTCTATATTGAATATGGTTGCAGCAGATCTTTGATGAAGGGAAAATGGGCTACAGATAGCTCTTTGCAATCGGGTCACAAAAGTTGGATTCATGGCAAATTTGGTAGCAAGTCATTAGATATCTTCAGCTCAAGGTGTCTTGGTATAGGCCGATACAAATTACAATAACAGAATTGCAGGAGGTTGACAGAGTTGAGTCATTTATTACTTAATGATTCATTAGTTGGTAAGGTTTCAGGATTTTAAAACCCACTTTTGCATTAACTAACTGCATTAGTTTGTGGGGTAACAGATTATGGGGTTAAATGTTACGTTAAAAAAAAAAAGCCCTGTTCACAACCACCACATTAACTGTGTAGTATTTCTCCTATGTGTGGAAGCCAGTTTTGGATGCTTAGCTCGATATCATGTATGCAGCCATTAAGCGCGTAGTGAAAATCCCTCTTACAGGGTACTTGTTAACACAAGTCAGGTGGAAACCGCGGAAAGCATTTTAATCCAACTCATGCAGCTAATGTTAGCTTAATTACCTAGCTAGCTGCAGCTGATCAAATCTGCTAGCGACACTAGCGGCAAAATCGATGGTTGATGGCCAGATATTGTTAGCCTGTCCACCTGGCTAAAATCATTGGAGGCATTGTTTCAAATATTTGGAGAGGTAAATCTGCCACTGTTATCACTGTAAACTGCATTATGTGCCATGCAAGAACAGAAAGCATGACAGGCGTAGCAACAGTAACTAAGTGGGGCAGGACTTAGCGAACAGTCGGATGGCGACCAAAAGGTTAGAAGACAGTTTGGCTCTCTTTTGTGAAACAGCAGTATGACTTTGTTTGACTTGTTTATGTCAATCACAGGCTACATTAGCGTAGATAGCTGGTGGAAAAATAAGATCTTTTCTCAGCGTGGTTGCAATTTCTACTTCTTTGCTGCTTTGTTTCATGATTTAGTGCTCTTTTAATCCATGGAGGTAAGAAGGAATGTAAGGAAGAAAGGAAAGAGCGAAGAAATATTTTCCACCACCCCCTCCAGCTCCTGTTTTACAACTGACAGGGAAGTCTTAAGATGCTGTGATGAAAAGTGACTGCTGTAGTGCCAAGGGCAGCTCGCATTTGAGGGGCTAGGTGAAGTGAAACGGATGGTTCAGGGGTGCTGAGCTCCATGGAAATGTGCTCAGCAGAGAGGGGTTTGCCCCTCAGGAACATCACCAGCTTGATCCAGGAACCTTTCTTATAGTAAATACTGAAATCCAAGGGAAAATGTTTGAACACTGCTTTGCAGAGGTTCGTGTGCAAAGCCATATTGCTCTAGCTTATGCATTAGAAGTTCATAATAATTCCATGATTGTAAAAAAAATGAACTTTGATGAAAAGACCTCTTGATGAACAGCTATAAAGCTTTTCTCATGTTGTGAAAAGGTACAGGAGTTGGCCATATAAGGACATTACAATGCCAGAGGTTAAAGTTTTATCGCACATGGGAGAAGTTTGCCTTGAAGGCTTTCTGCCAGAAAGCCTTTCTAACAGAAATCCAACCCCTTTCCTCCAGCAGCCAAAATAATCAAACAAGGCTTCAACCAATGACGTGCCATTTTCACCTTTTCTACTTTGACCGTGAATCCTGCTCCCTACCAAAAATCCAGATCTTGCTTCATTGGTAAGTATTAAAGTTATTGACGTTATACTGTTTAATTACATACAAAATACTTATTGGTCACTGTGTAACTAAGCTACTATATCTGTTATCACTTAAGAGAAACCAAAATCAGTATTAAAGTTAACAAGGTAACTAGCTAATGTTAGCTTGCCAGCTACATTTTTGCAGAAAATGCGAAGTTAACATTAAGGTTAACTCCTTAGCAGTTGAAGGCAAATTTAGTTGAAAATGTTCAACTAGTCTGCCGAATTATAATGGGAGCTAGTAAGATAAACCCTCTTTTTGTGAGAAAAGTTAGTGATGTTAGGTGTGACGGCCTCAGGGTTAGCCCCTTCTTGTCCATCCTTTTTGGCTGTCTTTCCTTTTCTCTCCAGGCAATTCATGGGTGGGGCTGCAATCTTGTTAGGGATGCAACACACCTGAGCAGGCTGGGCTCAGAAGACTATAAATCAGACCTGCAAGATCATCTCAGTCTTTTTTCCCTGGCCGGCTGACTGACATTTGTCCTTTGTTTGTATTTTGTGTTTCACACTCATACATGCTTCACCATGCACACAGGTACTGCATACATACTGACCTACTGACAGACATACCCTTTGTATGATTTACTTATTTACTTCATTAAAATGTTATTCCTTGCAGACTATGCGTGGTCTCCCTCTTTGTCACATACTTTTGAGCCAGGTTGTGACATAGGTAATAATAATATCAGTTGTCTCTCTGTCAGTGCGTTTATCACCTGTGGCTAATAATATCTATATTACAAGGCTATATTACTTGGCTAGTGTATTCATCACTTGTAGCTAATAACATCAACTGCGTTTTGTCAGAAAGGCTAGTGTATTTATCATTGGTAGCTAATAATATCAACTGTCTTTCTGTCAGAAAGGCTAGTGTATTCATCACTCGTAGCTAATAATATCAACTGCATTTTGTCAGAAAGGCTAGTGTATCACTCATAGCTAATAATATCAACTGTCTTTCTGTCAGAAAGGCTAGTGTATTCATCACTCGTAGCTAATAATATCAACTGCATTTTGTCAGAAAGGCTAGTGTATCACTCATAGCTAATAATATCAACTGTCTTTCTGTCAGAAAGGCTAGTGTATTCATCACTCGTAGCTAATAATATCAACTGCATTTTGTCAGAAAGGCTAGTGTATCACTCATAGCTAATAATATCAACTGTCTTTCTGTCAGAAAGGCTAGTGTATTCATCACTCGTAGCTAATAATATCAACTGCATTTTGTCAGAAAGGCTAGTGTATCACTCATAGCTAATAATATCAACTGTCTTTCTGTCAGAAAGGCTAGTGTATTCATCACTCGTAGCTAATAATATCAACTGCATTTTGTCAGAAAGGCTAGTGTATCACTCATAGCTAATAATATCAACTGTCTTTCTGTCAGAAAGGCTAGTGTATTCATCACTCGTAGCTAATAATATCAACTGCATTTTGTCAGAAAGGCTAGTGTATCACTCATAGCTAATAATATCAACTGTCTTTCTGTCAGAAAGGCTAGTGTATTCATCACTCGTAGCTAATAATATCAACTGCATTTTGTCAGAAAGGCTAGTGTATCACTCATAGCTAATAATATCAA
>VMKM01002137.1:0-86870 GCA_008360985.2 Macquaria ambigua | reverse complement strand
GTGTGAGTATGTGAGTGTGTGTGTGAGTGTGTGTGAGTGAGTGTGTGTGTGAGTGTGTGTGTGTGAGAGTGTGTGTGAGTGAGTGTGTGTGAGTATGTGAGTGTGTGTGTGTGAGTGTGTGTGTGAGTGTGTGAGTGTGTGAGTGAGTGTGTGTGTGAGTGTGTGAGTGAGTGTGTGAGTGTGTGTGAGTATGTGAGTGTGTGTGTGAGTGTGTGTGAGTGAGTGTGTGGAGATTTGTAAATATAAGAAATAAATGTAAAAGTAAATGTAAGTAAAAATGTAATGTAAATGTAAATGTAAAATTATGAGAAATGTAAAAATTAAGTATAAATGAAATAATATGAAATATAAAATAAAAAGTAAAGTAAGTATATGAAATGAAAGTATGTGAAGTAGCAAAAAGAATTAACAAGTGCTTGAAATTATGTAAAGTGTAGCAAAATGAAATGCAGTAAGAAATGGAAGTTGTATGGAAATATGTAAGTAGAAGTAAGAGTATGTGAGAATGAAGTAATGAAGTGAAGTGTGTGAGTGTGTGAGTGTGTGAGTGTGTGAGTGAGTGTGTGAGTGTGAGTGTGTGAGTGTGTGAGTGTGAGTGTGAGTGTGTGAGTGTGTGTGTGAGTGTGAGTGTGTGAGTGTGTGAGTGAGTGAGTGTGAGTGTGAGTGTGTGAGTGTGTGTGTGAGTGTGAGTGTGTGAGTGTGAGTGTGTGAGTGAGTGAGTGTGAGTGTGTGACTCCAACATTCACACCATCCAAACTCAGAGCTCGACATCAACAAGACTCCAAAAATAAGAGCAGGGAGTCACAGAGAGCGAGGAGTGTTTGTTTACGTCGACTCTGAGCAGACTGATATGAGTTTTATATCTGGAGAGTGAGGACATTTTGTCTGGTCCTCACTTCCTCAGTGGGTTGTTTGGGGGTTAAGACCTGGTTTTAGGGTTAGACTTAAGGTTAGATTTAGGTGCAGGTTGCAGACATGCTGCAGATACTGTGGATAATGAACACCATGTTTTTACTGTTACGTCATGGCTGTGACATTTCAAACTAATCTTCTGTTTTAGCTACAAGAAAATTAATTAAATCATTTTATTTTTTTACTGGATGACTGAAACGTCAGCATACCTGGTTTATTCCTTATTATTATATTATTCCTGAAATTTCCCTGCAGAGATAAATAAGGAGCTACCTACCTGATATTATTGGCCAATATTAGCTCGTCTCACAGGTACAGCGTCCGTGTATTTGTCGGTTGATACAGAAAGTAACAAGAAACAGCAGTGCAGAAATGTTATGTTCAGAGGTTGGACAAAGTCATTGTTTTTAAAGTAAATCTCAAGTCTTGGCAATTACGTCTCAAGTCCAGTCCAACAAGTTTCAAGTCAAGATCAGCAAAAACAGATACCAGCCAATATGTGTCTTCCTTTATCTAATTATTTAAAACCCAAATGTCATGAAAACCCTGAAAAATCCACTGCTGGTCCGGCTCTACTCTAACAGAAAATTCTAGTATTTATGAAACTTTCAATAAGTCCAATGTGCCTGTTGTTCCAGGCTGTTTTCTCTTTTCCAGAAAAAGGTGTTTTCACCACAGCAGAACAAAATCACAGTTACTACAAGTCAGTGAAGGTCTCCTGCTAATATCAGTGCTGTGTGAAGAGAGCTCAGCACTAACACCCGACCACCGTCCAAAACCGCTACGGGAAAACTGCCACAGAGTCCGAGTGGAAACACCAGAAACCTACATGGTGACATGACTTGATGGTTTCCTGGTTTGTTGCGGCGTCGATGTCATTTTAGACGCTTTGATATAAAACTCAGATTGCTTTAAATGTGCCTGAACTTCAACCTAGGTGGTCTTCCATCCTCCTGTCCACATTTACCGAACCCTGCTGATGTTGGCGTAGATCCACAGCAGCTAGATAAACTCTCTCCTACCAACACTCAGCTCTGCAGGAAACCACAGTCGGTCCATGTGGTTTACGGATTAGAGGTTAGCTCGGGCTGTGATGTCAGGTTATCGAGCGCTCAGAGCTGCTGACAGGATTATTGGACCATAATGAGCCATAACAAACATCACACAGGGGATTCGTTCATGTCTTACATGTTTCCTGCGATCTCCGATTCCTCTGAAGACGGAAATATACGGTGGATTTAAACACTGACAGATAAGAGGGAGTGCTGAGAAAAAAAAACGCATTAGATTTGGCTTCGATCTTTGCAGTGTGTGCAGCCATGTAGCCGGACTGATTCACGCCACACAAAACACTGTTTCCCACAACAGTTTGAGTTATGTTAAGTTTCCGTGTTTACGGATCTGGCGTGAACACCGTTGAACAAAATGGTTCTGTATTTATACGACTTTGTTAAAGGTTTAGGACAACTTGGGTCTAATTTTGCCAGTTTTGTCCATCATTCCTATCAGTAATAATAACATTTGTTATTATGTGAGATCTGGGAACCTGGTAACATCACTAAAAAGAAGTCTGGTGGGTCAAGAAACACAATCAGTCAGACGATCAGACAGGTTGGAAACAAGCCAACACTTTATCCAGATTATAAACCGCTTTATTTGGAGGTCAAACTAAAAAAAAAACTGTGTGCACACAACCACAGTAATTATAGCAGGTCAAAGTCAAAGCAGGAAGTGGGTCTGTAAACTGTGATTAATGCTTACAATTAATGTTTTCTTCTTCTCTTAAAAGTAAGCTTGTCTAACCTGTTGGTTTGTTTCCAGCCTGTCTAATCGTCTGACTGCTCGTGCTCATTGACCCGACTGACTTCTTCCAGGTTAATATCTGATATCTGGGAACGCAGCGTAATCTATGAACCTGGTAACATACTGAAATTTCTCTTTAAGAAATAGCTTTTCAATGCATTGAATGCATCACTGAAAGTGGTGAAGTTTGGACCTGCTGAACTTCAGTCTACTTTTATGGTTACAAATGCAAGCAGGGCGCCAAAGTGTGGCTGAGCTTTCTCCAGTCAAAGTCGTGGCACTCCAGAATCAAAAGATGCAAGTATGTCCAACTCAACAGACCATTATTTGACCATTTCACAAAACACCAAATGGTTTAAGATGAGTTACTGTTTCTGGCAGCTGAAAATAAAGCAAGGTATTTCTTTTCTTACTGACATGAATTTGAAGCAGGATTCACTAAGAACCAGAATCTAAAAGCAGAATCAGAATCAATAAACTCAACCTCAAGCCTACAAATCTGTAAAAACCCTCCTGATTGGTCCTCGGTGGCTCCACACAGAGCGCATCATGTCTCCAGTGTACCACAGAGCTGTTTACCCCAACGCCACATAACTGTCACTAATGCAGAACCGAGCTAACATGCTGAAGCTGTGACTGAAAACCCTCTGAACAACTCTTGCGACATCCTTGCATCACGTCTCTGGCTGCAACCAGATCTGGGCGTTGGGCTGATGCCTCCTGACCCCGGAGGAAAAATAAACTTGTTGCCCACCAAACACAGTGGGTGGCACCTCAAAACATTTTAGCAGCTAATTAGATTTTAAGACAACAGCGGGAATGAGAACCTGACGGCTGGTTACCTGCCAACAGGTTCCACTCACTTCTTGCCAAAACATCTACCAGCATTCGTCTGCAGGCTGTTGGTGATTTCCCATCACTCCCCGTCCCTTTGATTGTTTGATTGAGGAGGTGGAACTGCTTTCTCTGGCTGCAGGCTCAGTGTGGGAAAATAGTTTGTGAGCAGGCAGAGCCAGGCGACATGTGGAGGCAGGTCCAGGCAGGGAGGAGGGAGCTGGAGAGCTCCGAAAAATAAATACAAACTTCCTCTGTTCGTGTTCTGTTTGGTGGTTTATCCGACACCTTGTCCCGGCTGACTGACAACATGATGACGATAAGATGCAGTTCAAGCGTCGCTGGATCTCAAAGTAAGAATCAGGAACATTCAGGACTCCCTGGGGGGATCCACAGCAAAGCAGGAACACTTTAGATTTCACTCAGAAGGACTGAAGCTGCAACTAACAATTGCTTTCAGTATCAGAGACTCTCTGGGTTATTTGTTTCTGATCAAACACTTAATCTATAAAATCCATCCATTACACTTTCCCAGAGCCCAACGTGACCTCTTCAAGTTGTGTTTTTTTGTCCGACCAACAGTCCAAAACCCAAAGCTATCCAGTTTAATATGATATAAAAGAGAAAAGCAGAAAATCATCACAGCAGAGAAGCTGCAAGCAGAGAATCATTGGAATATTGGCTTAAAAAATACTTTTTACATTACATTGTTTTTACTATCATTGGCTTCTTATTTTCTTGTGAAGTAAAACAAATCTGCACTTCGGCGAGATTAAATCAACCTGTTTTGTAAATCTGACTCTCGTGTAGCAATAATCTTAATCTGTCTTCTTTCAGGATACTTGACACTTGCTTCTAGAAAATGCTTTGAACTCTATTTGAATTAAAACTGGTTGAAATCATCTTTATTTATCCACAGATTTTGTACTTTGTTAACAAGACTTTTACATCTTAACAGAAGACAAAAATGACTTGATAAAAGTGATATAATAATAATAATAATCCCATCAGTTTTTGGATGGATTTCCTTCTTTCCAGGCAGCAATTTAGTTTCAATTCGTTTCTATTAGAAATCAACTTGCAGAGACTTGAGAGATCATCCATCAGAGTTGCACCATCACTGTCCAAGCGTGACTGGTTGATTGTTCTGAGGAGTCTGGACCACGTTGGCACACAATGATAACATAACTGTGACAAAGATCAGACGGTGTTCAGTTTGATGGATCTCCAGAAAAACCTTGTGAGAGCCCATCTGATGTCATACGGGAAAATACAGGGACAGAGAAAAATAAAGTGAGGAGGGAAGGAAGAAAGGAAGGAAGGGAGGGAGGAAGGAAGGAAGGATGGGAAAATAATCAATCATCGACTGGATGTTTCCAGCGTCCGTCAGCAGTGAAACTCAGGTCATCAGAAATGTCCATGTTTGGTCGACTAGCGGAGCCACATCTGGACTCCTCTGAGCCTCGCACATGGGGAGAAAAAAACATCCCAGCAGGCCTTTCTGCTCCCCCTCACCCCATAATTCACTGGGACAGTTATCAGTCGACAGGCTAAGCTTTACTTTCTCTCCATCCTCCCTTCACTCCTTTCCTTTTTTTACAATATCTTAATGAATTGTGTCTGTCACCAAAGACTGGAAGAGTCTGGAGGTGAAGTCAAACTCACGATGTAACAGCAGGACAGAAGAAGACACAGAAAGTGGACAGATGGACAAATCTGTGGCTGCTGTCATCTTAAAACTCTAAATGTGTTTGAGTCTCTGCCACGCTGGTCCACAGCCTTTTTATTGTTCAGTCTTTGATGTTGGCTGCTGCTCTGTACGCAGGCAAAGCCCTGAGCAGATCCACCAACGCAAGAATCAAACTTTGCCTTCAACTGAATCCGTTTTTATCTGCGCTACCGCTGTTGCTTTAGAGATGGCGACATCTGTCCCCTCAAGATGAACTGTAATAACTCTGGTGATCCTCTGACTCTTCATCTAGCGCCATCATCAGGTCAACATGTTAATGTGTCCAACACTTTGGTTTATGACCAAATACCTGCAGAACTAATGACATTCCCATCAGCCTCAGCTGCACTCTGTGTTTACTGCTAATTAGCTAATGTTAGCATGCTAACACGCTAAACTAAGATGGTGAACATCAGCATGTTAGCATGCAGTATAGCACGACTATATAAGTTGTGAAAGAAAATAACACAATCTTCCTTTTACAATTGAAAAGTTGAATAAGCAGTTGCTCACATGTTTAGCTGCTGCAGCGTTACTTTCTCTGGTTTTATCAGTTAGCTTACGGTGGCTAATGTAGACAACCTCTAGACAGATATAGCTGCGTTACTGACAAGACTCAAGTCAGTTCACTGACTGACTCTTCTCTACTGCTACTGTTATACTTAATTTTAGCATTTAGCATGATCCTGTAATTGCTACTTGTGGCCACAGTGGGCGCTGTTCAGCAACAGTTGCACAGAAAACTTCTCTGCACTGTCTGTTAATCTGATCACACAGGAAATCCAAACTGTTTTAACCAAAATAACTAGCTTAAACCCCAAACACTGGCTGATTAGATTCGTTAAAACTTGTCAATGCAGCTCTGAGAACATCAGATGAAAAATGAAGAAAAGTAAGCAAGTTTTAATGGTAAACTCTAAATCTGATCCAATCTCTATTTATCTTTTTACACAGTAGCTGATCTACAAGCAATGTATATTTCTTATTTGAATTAGGATTATTAGGGTAAATTACTCTTGGCAGATAATTTGTTTTGTGTGGTTAAGACAACATCATTAGTTCCAACACAAACCTCAGCAGTAACCAGGATTAAACCAGGACTTTTGTGAATCAGAGGCCTAAAACAAGCACAAGTACTAGTGAATAAACCCTGGAACCTCCAGACAACATAAAAATAAAACCCTCAGCTTCTTGTTGCTTTGTCTCACTCATCGAGCCACCCTCACGTCACCATACGGTCACCCCATTTCACCCCATCAGTCACCCAGCTAATAACACTCTCCAACCGGGCACCACGAGCTTCTAACGTCACAGATGTTGAAAATACAAACATGAGAGCTGGGTCTTCTTGCTTCAGTGCATAACATTTTATCAGTGTGATGGAGAGTAAAATGAGTGAGTGAGTTAGTGACTCCACATAAGGCTGGCCGATAAAACGATCTCGATATGGGATCGTGATAATATTTCTGTCGATAACAATGGCAAACTTTGGACATTTTTGAATAGATCTAACAGCCTATCAAACGCAACAACAGCCAGTCAGTCAGTCTGCAGTTTTTGGCTTGCACGTCAAAGTACGAGCTCATTTCCACAAAGCATTGTTTGAGCTGAAGAACGTGGAACCGAGGAAGTCTGGCTGTGTGAGCTTCCTTCACCCTCGAGTGTCAAAGACTTAATACTTGAATCCTGTATCCATTATAATGTAATTGGTGGATTGAAATAAAGAATTGAAAGTGTGTGTGTGTGTGTGTGTGTGTGTGTGTGTGTGTGTGTGTGTAGTGGGGTCAAGTGGTGGTGCTGGATGCCTTAATAACCAGCATGACTCGACTTAAAGTAAGACAACACAGCGACACAAGACTGGTGGTGTTACTGAGCTGCATCACTAACTTTGCTCTGGTAGCCGTTTTACATGTTGCTAAACCACCTCCACTACCGTCTCACTCACGGTGGATACACTGTACCACATCCACCCCCGGTCCTCACCCTTCACCCCCAGCATTGTCCCATAAGCCCCGGCTGCAGCCCAGCCAGGGCCCAGCCCATTGTTCCCGTAGTACCCCGCTAATACAAACCAAAGAAAGAAAGAGAAAGGATGAAATTGAAAAAAGCATCGGAGAGGATGACACACCAAAACAAAGGTTGGAAAACGCAAAAAGAAAGACAAGACCCACAAAAAAATACAGGACAGCAGGAGGGAAAGGATTTTCAAAACACAAGCGCTGTGAAACATATAAAACTACTGAAAAAGAGGAGGAGGAGGGTGGATGAACCAACGGTGGAGTCTCGAGTGAAATGCCGACTTTACACATCCTGAGCCGCCACAGCTCCATTAAACACGACTGACGCACACAGAGAGGCTGTTTGGGTCAGTCCTGCCAGTTTAGACTGAGGAGACAAAAAAAAGGGAGAACAACAACAACAACAGAAACCTCATCCTGCCCGACGACCACGACGGCTTCATTTAACATGCCAGTTACCAGGGTCAACAGCAGGAATGTCCTGCAGCCAGCCAAGCAGAGCCGCCAACAACGGCCCTTTATCCCCCGCCACGCTGGGAGGTCAACTCTACGACAACACCGCAGGAAAGAAAGAAGAAGAAACGTGCTCCTCATTTGTAGTTCCAGGCAGGAAACCACAGCAGCCACTGATGAGCACACGAAGCCTCAGCCAGCGTCTGCTGACCACCACAGAGATCTGGACTCAAAGCAGATCAACCCTGAGGCCCGTCAGAGCTCCAAATCTGCTGCTCGCCCCCAGCGGGAGAATAAACAGGAGACAGAGATAAAAAGTCTCTGAGGAGCTCATAATTATCAGTCCAACCCAGCAGTTACTCCGAGTTACTGATAATTATGACTTACAAGTCAACTTTATGACTCAGCATCTCATAATTACATCTTACAAACAAACAAAAATGTACTAATAATTGTGTAGGTTTATTCATGTAGCTCGAATCAGTAGAAATGTTACATGAAAGGGAATCTAACACCAGGACCAAATTAAACTAATAAACCATCAAACCTCTTAACAAAACAAAAAGGCTGTAGTGAAGTGTAGACTTAGAGGTAACAGCTTAAGGAAAAGTTATCTAAGCAGATGAATCTGAGCAGCTTTCAGCACACAGACTCCATCTTCACCATCCTTCAACATGAAAACTCTTCAGGCAGTCAGCCTGAGTTAGAAACAACACAGTTTCCATCCTCACAGGTGACGAAAAGACAAAATACTTCTTCGTCAGTTCTCCTGCAGACTCACTAATGACCAAAACAATTGCTGACTAACTGGTTTATTTGTCTTTTATCACAACTGAGTCAAAGATTTTCATAAAAGCCATCATGATACCACCAAACATCTGCCTGTCCAGCAGTTAGTGAGCTACAGCTTTGTCAGCAAGCTAAAGATCAACCTCTCTTTACTTTTAGCCCATTAGCTCCTGAATCTTCTCCTCTGAGTGTTTCTGTGATAGAAACAAGAAGTTTTGAGAAAACTACAGACGAAACCACAGAAAGGTTCCCTCATCTACCAGGCAAACCGCTAACTAGATAGCATGTTGGTCAGTAGCATGAGATTTTTCATCAGGGTCTCGCAACGACTTAGTACATGAACATAATCCCTCGTCACTTCAGTTAGCAAGGAGCTGTGTAATGATGGCCTCAGCTTCATTTAAAATGCTTCTGTCCCTGCTGTTTTACTGATGAGGGGAACACTACATCAGAAACACACAACTTCAGCTGTCTGTGAACACCAAACTTATGTTAACACCCTGGTGTTGATTCAGTTCTGATCCAGAGCTTTAGTCCAAGAGCTGAAGCAACAGAAGCAACAGAAACTCTTACACAACCAAAGCTTTTGAACTCACCGGCCACGCGAAGCTGAACGGCAACACGATCCTGGCTTTGTCGCTCTTGGCGTTGTGCAAAGAAAAGGTATTCCCACCGAGCACGGGCGTGGAGGCGGTGCCGAAGCTGCAGGGCCCGGCCGAGGAAACCTTCAGCTGGTACTCCTTCAGACACACCCGGAAGTAGGTGTCGCATTCATCCATGGTACACCGCCGATCCGTCGCCTCCCGTTGTCCGTCACAGCAGGCGCCGGTCTGCAGCTGGCCGTTAACATTCTGCATCGACAAAATCTGAAGCTCAAAGTGTCCTGAAGCTGAAGAAACCTGCAGAGAGGGCCGACAGGCGAGTTACCAGCAGGCAGACGAACAAATGAAAGATTCTACAAATTAGACCTTTACAGGTCCACTTGGTTCCTAGTAACCAAGACCCGACCCGGGAACAAGCTGGGTCAGGTCCAGATTATTTTTCAGACTAATCAGGGCCAAGTATGGTCCTGTTGTATTGCTGCAGTTCTGTCGTCTAATTTTGGTGTTCCCTCTCAACCAGATATTCAGGTCTAATTACCCTCAGAACTGGGTCTAATTGTCCTCGGATCCCTGGTGGATCGGGTCTATTTTGTTGAAAATGAATTTATGCACATCAGGTTTAGGTAGGTTCCTGACTGGGTCCAAAATCTTGGACCTTAGTGTTGGACTTCCACAAAGATTGGAGGCTTGCAAGAGACACTTTACAAAATGAATGGTCAAAATTGAAGCAGCAGAGGTCGAGATATCCTGACTTTCAATTCTTAGTATAGTTTAAGCTCAAAAAATGCTGGATCCTGGATCCTACATTTCCCATAATGCAACACAACAGCATCTTTCATTAGACTTCCCCTCCCCGGTGAACGCCCACGTCTTTCAAACTCCTCAATCGCAGTTTGTAACGCAGACTTCCTGTCGTAAATTTGTAGTCTTAAAGCCCGAGCCGAGGTAATCCAGATGACATCACTATGACATCATCGGGGGATATTTTTCTCCAACTTGACAAAACTTCTCCATCTAGATGTCTTATGTATCATTTTAGACACAAACCCCCCCAAAATTCAGCCAGAAATAGAGAATAGTATCTTTGGAAACTGTACAGAAAGCAGACATGAAGGCAAAGCTGATTCACAGATTAATCAATTAGTTGATCAACAGGAAGTTAATCAACAACAGTATTGACAGGTCAAGTCCAACTACTGCTTTCAACCAACAGTCTGTGGCCGAGTGCAACGCATGAGCTCAAAACACAGTCCATGTGATCTAAAGCTGACCAAAATCCAATGGAATTTGTAGCCCCATTACAAATCACTTATTTATGCACACAACTCTAAATATGAACTTATGGTCCTTTAAGTTCACTAATGAAAGCATCAATAGTCAGTTAAAACCCCTGAATCACTGATCTCAGAGCAGACTGAGGAGCAAAAGCAACATCTGGTGTGTAAATTCTTAATCTCACTTTTCCAAAGCAACTTCATCAGTGAGGATTTATGATTTTACTCCTGTTGGCTCGTTGTGAGAGCAGACTGAGGAGCATTTAGGACTTTTTTATCTCCTAAAATGTTAGTTTTCCAGGTTCAGTTCATCTTTAACACCAACAGGAACCATTTGATTGAATTAAAGCTTTCAGCTCACTTTTACGACTTGACACAACAACTTTCTCAAACTCTTGGACAGCCGAAGTAACCGCTCATTTATGAAGATGTCAGGAGGAAAAATCAGTATAACTTTATCCCAAACATCAGAAAGATTTCTTCCATGTTTCGCCCAGAACCCAGCTAGCTGCTGTTATAAAGAAACTTAAAGAACCTAAATATCAGCGGGAGTCTGGTGTACCTGGATGCGGGTGGAGAGCAGCAGGAGCTGCAGGCTGAAGGCAGCGGGGAGGAGGACGGAGCTCCGCGTGAGGGTCATGCCGGCGGCGGGCTGCTGCCTGGCGGCTCTCGGGGCTCAGTGATAGTCGGTGCGACCCTCTGCTCCGGGTTTATACTCCTCCGGGTGGGACATGCACGGACGGAGACAGAGCTGAAGCTTTTCTTCCCAAACAGATCCCCACAAAGTCCGGACTGAAAAGACCCGTCCTGCCTCCTTCCTGCACGGGAACCTTTTGTCTGCTATTGTCCTGCTTCTCTTATTGCCTCCCGCTACACTGACTGCTGCTGGTGCGCGGACAGCACTTTGAACAGGCCCGGAGGAGGCTGGGTAATATCAACCCGCAGGGGCGTGGTCATGGTACAAACCACGCCCACTGCTGAATATTAATGAGTAGCGGTTTGTTTACTGTCCGTTCACATGGAGGTGCAGAAGTGCCTTCACACATGGAGGCCAAAACACACAAAACTGACATGAGAGGAGTTTAACGTGTGAACGATAATTACAGAAAGTAAAGTCCTGCTGCAGTCTTTCAATTATCAGCATTCAAATTCTGACATTTTCTCAGAAATGTTGCAGTCATGATGCAACCTGTAAGGTGGCTCTGAAACGTCAAACAACAAACATTTCACTGGAATCAAAAGTGGTTTTTTTGTTGTTGTTTTTACTTTAATGCACAAAATCCATAATGCACACAACTCTGAACTCTTTAAAGTGTATTTTTACTAAATTAATTAGATAAAAAAACACATTTTTATATATATCTGCACAAATGTGGGTTGGTTTTGGGGTCGCTGGTAAAGTTGTGTGTTTATGTTTTGTTTTTATATGAAGTTTATTCTGAGTTGAAAAATTCTAATATCTTGCAAAAAAACATCTTAAAAACGACATATTCAAAAGAAATTAACAAACCATGAGCATTAAAAAATCTTGTTTCTCTTGTGTTCATTTGTCAAAAACAGTGGGTTTGGTTCTGTTAGTTTTGTTAATTGGTTTATTTTATGTTAATTAATAATTCTATGGAAACATCTCTGTGTTGTGTTTCCCACTGTAACCTATCAATCTACACTTTATGGTCAAAAGTATGTGGACGCTTGAAATAAGGAACCTATTTCGGTGCTGTGTGTAAAGTGAACAACTTTCAAAATAAAAGCCCTCAGTAGTGTAACAAGTCATCCACAGATTCCTGCAGTTACTGTTACCTGATGATGTCACCTCACCACCACCTCCTTCATCACTACAACAATCACCATCATCACCATCATCACCATCATCATCATCATCATCTAGGTTCGCGATGTCAGCACAGTCTTTAACGTCACTTCCATAAATACACTTTTACAAACTTTCTTTGTTATTAATCTCATTTATTCTTCATTTGACGTGTTTTTACGTCTCATTCTGGACTCAAACATTCTGGTTTTTTATTTCCCTATAACATAATCATTCAGTTATTCGGCTGAGCAGCAGCAGAATGAGATTCAGGTTTTTAAAAACCAAAAATAAAAGATTGCCCAAACATTATCAGGTACAAACGTCATGAGCCTTATTGTATTTGTGTTCCAACAGAGCGACCATGTCTAACAGCAAATACTCAGAAACTGGGAGATTTTTTATTAGAGAAGACATAAAGACAGCAGAAAGAGGCGGTTCACTAAATGTGTGGAAGATGATACCAGAAATATGAAACATGCAAAATATATTCATCATCAACAAAAATGCAGCACACAGTGTAATATAAACCCTGAGATTATGACAAAAGATTATGTAAATCAAGAGCGAAATATCTAAATGTACAAAACGTGGGGAGTGGAGGAATGAAAGGAGGCGGGGGGGGGGGGTGATGTTTCTTCATGAAATAGAGCCTGAGCGACAGAACAAAGGTGGCCTCCTCTTTATTCTCAAATTAGAGCAGCTGGGCTCTTTTCCCTCGAGGAGCCCCATGAATAGATTATTGGACTGCTATCACTGAAAGAGAGACAAAACACCCCCACCTCCCTCACCCTAACCACCAGCCCCGCCCCCAACCCCCTCTACTGCTGTGATGATCAGACGGACTCCTGACCCCCCGAAATCACCAAAGGACCAAATCTGGACCAGCTCTGAGGTCCCAGTCGACGTCAATTCTAAACCAGGTCCAACTGAAATGTTTGATGCTTTCTGTATAATTACCTATTTTTGTGCTCAAGCTTGTGGGTGGTCCCACAGACCAGTGACCCCTGTTTCCTCTCTGACTCTACCGTTGACTATAAGTAGAGTGCAGCTCGGGCCGCTTATTTCTGTCCAAACCCGACCCGAGTCTGAGAGAGTAGTAACCGAGCCCCGACCCGAACCTGACAGGCCTTCTGTGTTTTATATCCGAACCCGACCAGAGCCCGACGCAGTGAACATGAGCTGAAGCAAATCAAAATGCCTTCATACCGTTTCCCTGCATGGTTTTCGGTAGTTTAAACTTCACAAATGACAAATTTAACATCCTCCGTGAACCTGAACATAATTTCTCAATTTTTGTCTGAACCCGGCCCATCAGGCTTGGGTCGGGTATCCACCCTCTAAACTGAAAGGCAAAAATATCAGAAAAAAATCTAAACGTTAACTATAATGGACCCACACAACTACACGTTACATTTATAACCTGTGTAGTTGTGTTAACCTGCAACAAATGAAATTAGTGGTTTGAAGCATTATGATAACCATCGACATACTGTAAAATATCATAGGTCGAACGTCTCTGGTGTCCTGTTCACACTTTGCTGAGGGAGCCAATGACAGTGCTAGCTAGGGTTGCAACCCGTCCCGTATAATATGGGATCGTCCTGTATTGACAAATAAAAACGCACTGTCTTTGACTTGAATCAATACGGGACGCAATTTGTCCCGTATTTTCGTGCACACTCTACTCTAATGCACTACGTTTTCACATGTTTATGATCTGACGTTTTAATCCTTAATATAATTGATTATTGACTCTTTATTTCCTTTACGTTCAAGTTGAGAGTAGCAGAAGACTTTGAAAGTGATGCATAAAAATTCACCAGAATGCAGGAAATGAAGTGTCTGACACTCAAAATCTCTTGGGGGAGGACCCCCAGACCCCGCTTGATTTGTGGCCCCTGGGCACGGGGGCCGCTGGCAAAGTGTCCCTTATTTTTACACACTGAAGGTGGCAACCTTAGTGCTAGCTACGTGCTAGCTACTGGTGAGCTTGCAGGCACGCCTGATTTGTTTGTCTTCACCATAACTGGGCTGTTGCTATTGATTAAATACAAATTTTAAAAAAGTTGTGAGAGCTCACCACTTATTTGTGCCAGCCATAAATGGGGGGTTTGGGGGTTTGGACTTGGAAGAATTGGGGCACTCAGGCCAGCTTTGGCCAGTGTTGTCGCCCAGAATCTGACCAGGGTGTAAAACTGCTTACAGGTGGGTGTCTGTTTGATACCAAAGAGTTGACGGACTAAGAGTTCTTGAAGACTCTGAGGTGTCAACCACCAGTTGGTCTCCCAGTTATCTCCTGCTTCAACACTCCTCCTGTCCCACTGTGCAGTACTGGTTACTCAGAGCACATCCCTCATGCTATTCAGCAAGCACACTCTCAACCAAGCTGTTCCAAACTGTGAATCACAAAACTGTTTAGTGTCATTAGCATGGGAACTTTTTATCTGACGTGTTCATCACGTTGAGATAAAGCAGACAGCTGTTTTCATTCAGCAGGTACTTTACTTTAGCAGTTACATCGAGGATCATTTCAGTTTCTTACAACATGGGTCTTACTTTGGTAGTTTTGTCCATCATTTCCATCAGTAATAATAACGCTGAACACACTGTAAGTTAATATTTGAGGCCTGTGAACACGGTGACATCACTGAAAATAAGAAACACGAGCTGTCAGACGATCAGAAACAAACCTGCAGTTTATCCAATATGATCTGAACCACTTTATTTGGGGTCAAACTGAACTCCCTGGGTTGGCACACCCCGGCTACTGTACTTTAAACACTTCTTCTGTCAGGTTTGTGCTATTGGCATCAACTGGCACGAGTCAAAAGACATGACACCCTGCGACACTGTGTTAATGAAGCCTGAGTGATCCAGTCCCTGACGAAGATCAAGCTATTGCTGAAAGAAATCCTTAAATAGTATAACAAATGGAACGTTTTCGTCTTCTTGTGTGGGGTGTTTCTTAAAGTGAATATTAGTATTTGTTGCATACTGAGCCTGTGTTGTAACCTTTCACCCTGGACCTTTTTCTACTTGTTGTTTTGTTAGTTAATGAACTAAATGTCAGCCAGCCGTCTCCCTCCCTGTCTGTCTCTCTGGATAAGACAGTTGTAGTGTAAGAGTAAACCCACATCACGAGGACGGCGGTGCATCCTGTGAATGAATAACCAGCTCTGCTCTGTGAGGTCAGCTCCTCGTTCTGTGAGAAAACCTCCCACTCTTCCCGTCCTCCTCTGTCTCTGACCTCGAGGTCGACGGCGTGGGGAGAGGCCGAGTGTTTCGAAACAAACTCTGTCTCTGAAACCCCTCGAAACAACCACAAAGGTTAATCAGCGGCCAGCAGCTCTGCCCTGCTGCTTCACCAAAATGACTCGTCTGATTTAACCACAGCAAGCAGAAAACACAGCTACCAGAAATATAGGCTGAAGTTTCCTACTTCTCTTTAAATGTATTGTCTTACATGATAAGTCTGGTGATATGCTACACGTTTCTTATAATATTCACTAGAGCAACAAATGTGGATTCATCTGCCGCTGAAAATAGTCCCCAACAAATGCACTATTTCCTCCTGTTTAGTCTGTCCACTAAAAGTGCTTGTTTCTGCCACTGAAAGGCTCAGATTGACAACATTATGGAGAGGATCCCTACAGAGACAGACCGTCTGTTAAAGAGTAAGATCCTTTCGTCTTCCTGCAACAACTCAACCTCTCGCAAGATTTCAGAGCGAGACTTTCTGTTTCTGGTGAAACAATAAGGATCTTACTCTTTAACAAACAGTCTGTCTCTGCAGGGATCCTTTCCATGATGTTGTCAGACCCTTAGAACAACAGTCTGAACCAGAGTCAGTGGCAGAAACTAACACTTTTTCACAGGCGCTATTGCCCACCAGGATTACGTTGCAGCCTGTTCACGGATGCAGGCTGAGGTGATGTACTGGACCAATTCCAAAACGTTTGGTACCTATTAGTCATTTAGACCCCAGAATATGTAAAAATAGTGGCCAGGTTTAAAAATACCAGAGTTTCCCTTTAAGAAAGGATGTGCTTTATTGCTTGTGAATTATCACTGTGTTACGTAGCACCGCTTTCAATCCAGAAACATGTTATATTATACAAAAGCTTCATCTATGGTGCATTTTTTCAACATCATTACACTCAAGCAGACCCGTTCACAAACAGAACCCAAAAAATCTACTTTATTTTGTCCATCTGCAGAAACTAACATGGTTCCAGGGTATCAGACCCCCATTACTTTATGAGTGCTGTCAGAAATATGTCAATTTCAGAAAGTGTATTCAAAGTTAGCATATTAGTCCTGCATCTTCTTTGATCAGATATAATCAATCTAAATCAGGAATGCTAACTTGCTAATTTTAGAACGAATTTTCTATTGTGTTTTTTATTTTATTTAATTTTCTAATTTTGTATATGTCTACTTTATTAACTAAAAAGGTTTTGTTGAAAAATATGATAGTATTCCTCAAACTAAGGTATCATGTTAGGAGGCGTTAAGTCGACTCAGCACGCAGAGACCAAACAAAGAGACTTGGATAAAACAGTTCGGCACAGTTTATTCACAGAACAGGTAACTCAGGTTCACGCAGTAACTGGGCTGGAGAGCGCAGGCAGGCAGATAGCGTCGACGTCAGACCAGTGCCGGGGAAAAGGGACCAAACCAAAGCTGGGTACTCTCCAGGACGGAATGGGGAACGACCAGCGCGGAAACTGAGTCAGGGTGACACTGGTCTGCACGAAGAGGGTGGCGAGGCAGGAGCAGAGCATAGGTCCGGCCCAGGCAGAGGTCTCCAGGAGCTGGTCCACGTGAGTCAACGGTACAATCTGGCAATGCTGATGAGGGAGACCAGGACTGAAGTACTGGCAGAGGTGATTGTAAATTGGACGCAGCTGTTGTGATTGAGCTGCCGCAGCCACCAGCTCCAGACCACGCCCCTTGACCTAAATCACTCCACACAGGTAGACAAGAAGGACAGACAGAGACAGAAAACACAAACCCCAAACACACACTACAGAGAGTCCAGCCATCCCATAACATATCGTATCTTTTTGGTTTCAGCACTGAAACTCTGGTATTATTCCGGCACTGGGATTGAAAAATTACCAGTCCTGATCCCATTCCTGATGCCAGTCCTGATCCCGATGTGACAACAGCAGTAAAAATGTCTTCTGTCCTGCCGGCTGGAGCGTCTCCTCCTCTGCCCTCTGTTTGCTGACAGATGCCTTGCTGTCCTGAGTTTGTTTGAAGGAAATGTAATTAGATGAAGCAGCTCTTTGCTTTGTGAAATGAAGCAGCTCTGTAAACAGCGGCAGCCTTCATTTACTGATGTTAATGTGACGTGAGCTCAAAACCCAAAGAGTTAATCATCTGCTTCAGGGCTACAGGCTGGATTTACTGCAGCTTTTCTGTTTGATCACATTTTTCGGGTGATTTTAAAAAGTAGATTTGTGCTTTGGCAAATACGTTTGTACTGTTTCATCAGTGACGGGTGAAAACAGAATCTCCCCAATGTCAGCTTTTTAGAACTGAAGAAAAACTTTCTTTTTGATTGTTCACCAGCGCCGATACGATACCTGAATGTTGGTACCTGTACCGAAACAATCCTTTATTCGATGCCTTACTTTGAAAAAAAAACAAATGTCTCTCCACAGCACCTTTATAAAGTAGAAAAAAGATGAAACACAGCCTAAAATTGACAAAAAAAAGTCTGATTTAAATCAGGAACTATGTGATCAAAGAATAAATAAAGAAGACTGTGAATTGGACCAGACATTCAACATCCAGCGTTCACTATTTAACAGTCTTCGATACTTCCATACTACAGATTTGAGTTGGTTCCAATAAAGTATTGAGGTTCGATACTAAACATTTCTAGTTGTCGGGAGAATCAACAGATAAAAACTGTATTCAGAAATTCAACTTTCCAAACAAAGTTGAAGTTGGTCACTGTTCTCCAGTAACAAAAAAACATCTAATTCTTACAGCATGAAAATCACCATAACTGGAGTTAGAAGGTCAAAGGACGGCCGTTATTTGTTCTAACTTTCTCTCCTCAGTGGAAACTCGCTGCAGGCTGAAGACAGACGATCTTCCTCCCTACGTGGTTGAATTTTGAACCATGTTGGTTGTTTTGGGGTGTTTTTGAAAATTGCAGCTGTGGTTTTGTGTTGGTTGGTGTTTTCTTCATATTGCCACAATCTTGCACATCAGCCCCCATAAATCCTCCTACGGTGGCCTGCAGGAGACAGTTGGCACATTTAGTTTTTGACAGCTCAGCACGTGAACAGTTGTGAAGCTTGCTCTTCATTAGCTGTAGTATTTTAACCCATTTAATTAAAGGGACACTGGTGTAGTTTTATTTATTTTGATGTGACATAAAAAAGTGAAACATTTTGCTGGAGCAAATATAAACCTTGATATGAATAACCTGCAAAGATTTCTTGTGTAAACTGACATTAACAGCACACACAGAGCGTCTGTATATGAAACTGTTCCCTCCTGGCCGCCAGTTTCAGATCAGCTGATGTTGACTTTCGCGGTTTGATGCAGTCGCATCAGGAATGTTCTCAGCGTGCGGCGTGGACAACCTGGCAAAGCTCCATCATCAATTCTTCTTCATTTTGAGACCGTCTGCAGCATCTCTCATCTGGGCAAAAGAAAACACTCACCCAGGCTGAGAGCTGTGGCTGCACAAATCTGTGTCAGCACGCAGCAGGAGGCCACGAGCCAGAGGAACTCTTCTTCTTCTTCTTCTTCTTCTTCTTCTTCTTCTTCTTCTGTGTTCTTCATTTCTTTCTTTTCAGCTCTTCAACTGCTGACCTGTTGATCAGCTGCTATCTTCCTTTTAGGTTTGTTTGAGCAACAATGTGGTTTTTTCATCTTTTTACACCCTTTCTCTTTAAAACATATACTTCAAGTTTGTCTATGTCAGTTTAATATGACAACTTGGTCTTATTTCAAAATGTTTGCCATCATTTTTAGCAGTTATGATCACATTTTACTCACCAAGTTCACTGCTGAAGCACAGTAGTACTGTTAGGCTGTCGTGTGTGTTGTAAACAAACCCCCAGTTTACTTATTTTTTTACTTATTTTAAAGAGTCAAGTAAAGTCAATTTTCTTTATGTAGCCCAATATCACAAATCACACAACAGCATACAACTCCCTCTATCTGTAGACCCTCGACTCAGAAAAGTGAAAATCCCCTGAAAAACCTCAGGAAGAAAAAAGGAAACTTTTTGGACATATTTGTGAAAACATCGTCAGGGTCTAAGCTGACACTGACTGATCATCATACTGTGTAGGCTGCGAATGTGTACCTGTAGCAATTTAAGTGTGAGTGTGACCCCTGCTGACCTCAGCGACGAGGTCGGACTGTGTTGTGCGTACACTTCAGTTACTTTTGTTGAATGAATTACTTTGTTTAATCTTTGAAATGGTGTTTCTTTCATATTTGTCATGGCCCAAGAGCCAGGTTGTGACATCGAGTTGTTAAGTTAATTTTCCACTCTGAAAGTAGAAGCTAGTTAGCCTAGCTTGCTAATTTTAGCACTGATTCCCACGAGACGTTACGTTTGCTTTATTTCAGCACCTGCCGAGTCATCAGCAGCTCTTACATTATGTTCGTCCTGCATTGGTGAACGT
This sequence comes from Macquaria ambigua, assembly GCA_008360985.2. Taxonomy (NCBI): domain Eukaryota; kingdom Metazoa; phylum Chordata; class Actinopteri; order Centrarchiformes; family Percichthyidae; genus Macquaria; species Macquaria ambigua. The sequence goes on along the minus strand of VMKM01002137.1, from coordinate 66,982 downwards.
GGGTGGGAAGCCAGTGAGAGATCGTGTCCTTGTTGTATATTGACAAGCTCAGATTCTCACACTGCTTTGATTCATTTGTTTTATCACTAAGTACAGCTGCTTCTTCATTTGTAGCACTGGCAGTCCCTTTGACTCTGACTGAACGTGTCTTACATCCATAAAAGAAAACAGCACACAATGAACAATAAATACCGATCTGTACATTATGCTCTCAGAATACCACAGGTTCTTTCTTTGCTTTGTTCTGTGCTTTGTTTTGGCAGCAACTAAGATTATCATTATGCAATCTCACTGGAAAGACAAGCCCACGAACCCCAGAGGTGCTGTGGTCAAATTAAAGTGCTGAACTGAATGTAACAGCTGGAAGAAGACCAGATTGGTCGGCTGGACTCACGGCTGCCAAGAGGTGAAACCAGTTCAGGATCTGTCAGTCCAATGCAGATGAACACAGTTCAAACCAAATGTACAAAGCCTTGAGTCAACAGGATCCATGAAGCCTCAGAAAAAACCTGTGAAACTATACAGAATATTTAAAACATTTGGATTATTTACTATATATCAATATGCTATTATTATCTGTCTGTCACAAGAGGAATATTTATTTCTCCTATTCTGTCTCTGACCTGTGACTTTTGTTTTTGTCAATCCCACCCATCCTGTTCCTAGCCTGGCTCTGTCCAGCTAAGCAGCTATGTAGCTTCATATTTACCGTACAGACATCAGTGTTGTGTGTCAGTGTTGCTGTAAAATATGAATTCCTCCTGACTTCCACCAAGAAAGACCAATATAAACTTTGCTTGACAGTAGCCTGAGATAAGACAGACTTCTCTTTGCCTACCTTTCCTCAATCAAGCTGTTGTTTTGTCCTTGTCATCTAATTTGGTAAAACACACCGACCTGTTAAACATCTTTTATTACTGGCATCTGGTACAAACTTACTGAACGTACATTCTGTCACTAAAGAAACACTCATACATTTTACGAAAAGTTTAGGCAGTTCTCTGCCTTCTCCAAACAAAAATTTGAAAATAAGACCAAAAGATAAAAGATGGAAATCAGTTTCATCTCTGTGCATCCAGTACAGAGATAGGTTCAGGATGAATTTAGCCTAGCTTAGCACAAATACTGGAAGCAGGGGAAAACTGCTAGCTTAGCTCCATCAAAAGAGAGGAAAAAAATGATGTTGTATCTTCTTTGTTGAAAAGGTGCAGAAATATAAATGTAAAATGGAGACATTGTGGTTTAGCAGTAGTTAGCAATGAAGTTATTTGTAGACCAACAACCGCTGGGAGCAGTGACTGAACACAGGATCTCTGAAGTCCTGAACTCACAGTGGGGTTGTCAGGTTTGAGCTCTGCTGACTACAGAATGGAATACTGATTAGCTTGTTAGCTAACAAGCTACCTTGTTACACTTAAAGTGTAATAAGGTAGGAGGTAGGCTAGCAGTTTCCCCCTGCCTGTGCTAAGCTAGGTTAAACGTATCTCTGTACTGGACACACGGCGATCAAACTAATATCTTCTCATCTGACTCTGGGGAAGAAAGAAAACAAGTATGTTCTTTTAAGTGAACGTTTCTTATTGACATTGATAAGATTGACAGTGTGAAGCTGAGCAATTCTCAGGAATTCTGCAATTTTGACACATTTCCAAAGTGATAGTGATTCTGGATTCTCATCCCTAACTATCTCTGACAGGTGTAAATGGAATGAACCTGAAGGAGTTTCAGGTGTGAACATGAGTGACAGGAGAGGATCTGTGACCTCAGATAACACCAACAATACAGAGGAGAAGACAACGAACTGAAAGAAATGGTCGTTTTTATACCACAAACACAGACATGCTGGAGGTACATTCTTCCATTGACAGTCAGCTGTTTGTTGTGTTCATTTTTCCTTCTGAATCAGAGCTGAAACTGTCTTTGAGGTTCCCACAGGCAACACAGACACTCAAACGCACACCTTCCTGACTCCTCCAGTATGCTGAAGATGAGTGGAGGGATAAAAATGTTAACTTAATAAAAGGGGAGAATCAACCTTCTGTCCTCCCTAAGGATGCGTATCTTTCCCAGAATGCACTGAGGCTGCAGACACAAGCCCTCTCTCTGTGTCGGCGTTCCCACCGTCAGGAATCACATGATGGATGACTGCGTGGGAACTGAAAGCTGCAGACACACTAACATGGAAATAACCTGAACACAACACCGACAGACTCAGTGTTTTAAGGCAGAGTCTACAGCTGCTGCTGAGGTGCCCTTCAGCAAGGCACCGCACTTCACTAAAACCTTACAGGGAAACTTCTCTGTCATCTAATTCAAATGTGTTTTGGGTTGGGAGGTCCTTCATTTTCTGGTTAATACACCTTCCTTCATCCTGTCTCGTCTACTTCGACTGCAGTTAGCAATTTCCTACATTTCCCAGAATACCTTTTGAAAACCCTCAGAGAAGATACATGAACTTGTTGAAGTCAGCTCTGCGTGCTGGCGACCACCTGATTCTCTGAAGAGAGAACGAGATCACAGTCAGAAAGCCATAGAGAGAACAAGTGAGAGAACCTGCAAGAGTGAGAACCAGAGAAACAGAATCAGAATCAGAGCGTAAAACCAGCAAGAGAGGACCAGTGACTGAGAACCAACAAGATAACCAGTTAATTAGAACCAGAGAAAACCAGAGACAACAAGTGACAGAACAAGTGAGAGAACCAGAGACAGAACCAATTAATGAACCAGAGAGAGAGCAAATGAGAGAACCAGACAGAGAACAAGACAGTGAACTAGAAAGAGAAAACAAGAAAACCAGAAAAGAGAGAGGTGAGTGAGTGAATGAAACTGAGAGAGAGAACCAGCAAGAAAACCAGTAAGAGAACCTGAGACAGACAACCAGGAAAATCAGAACAAGAGAACCAATGACAGAGTCAGTGAGTAAGAACAAGATAAAGAAACAGTAAGAGAACCAGAGCAAGAACCGTTGAAAAAAAGCAGGGGAGAACCTGTGAGTGATAACAAGATATATAACCAGTAAGAGAACCAGTGAGTTAGAGGGAGACTGAGAACAAGAACCACAGAGAGAGAGAACCACAATGAGAACCGCTGAAAGAGAACCAGTGAGAGAATCATTGAGAGAACCAGAGAGAGAACAAAAGATAGAACCAGTCAGTGAAAACAAGAGAGAGAACACGAGAGAGAAAACTAGAGTGAGAACCGGTGAAAGAACCAGGAGAGATCCATTGAGTACAAGAGAACTACACAGAGAACAAGAGTGAGAACCACCATGTGACCCTGAGAAAGAACCAGAGGGGAAACCAGTGAGTAAGAACAATGGGGAGAACCAGTGAACGAGAAGAGAACCAATGACATAACCAGTGAGTAAGAGAGAGAAAGAACCAATGAAAGAGAGAACCAGAGAGACAACCAGTGAATGAGAAAAGGAGAACCAGTGAAGAACCAGAGAGAGGGTTGGTCACTTCGGCCACTGCAGCAGTGAGACTTCAGCAGAAGTTACAGCTGTAACACAGTAATGTGCTGTAATTATGCAGCACAGTGCTTTGATCCAGATGGAAATGTCCACTGTGGATAATTTCTTTTTATCTTTCTCTCTCTGTCTTATTGCTTCTTTCTTCTCTTCTTGTTCTCTCTGTCTGAACTGCAGAACCAGAACAGAACGTTTTAGTTGACATTGTAAGTAAATCAGCCAGATATAGAAGAGGCTGTTTCTTCTTCTTCTTTTTCTATGATTTTGGGCTCATTTATTTGTACAGATTTATTACATTAGCTTATACTTAAAACTTAATTATTTGGAGTTGGGACTGAGTGATTGAGGCTGTTGATTTGACTTCATAGATAAAACATTGTTGTTAGTATGACATGATTCCTCCTAATCAGTACTTCAACGTCCATTTTTATGCAGATGATACACTTTTTTATGCCTCAGGCTCTGACTCATCTTCAGTCTGCCTTTGATGCTTTCGCGTCTTAATCATCGACCAGAGTCTCTGACTATCCTGCCATTAAAACTTTAAATACTACTCATATCACTCTTTCGGAATCATACAAATACAGAGAAATCCAGCTTGTCAGCAGACTCTCATTCAGGATTCATATTCAACATTTGACCCAAAAATGAAAAATCAAACTATTAAAGGCTGCCTGTCTTTTCTAAAACTTAAAACTATTGTTCAGTCAACTTTAATGTCTGCACTTGATTACTGAGACATTCTGTCCTGTCATGCTGCCCCATCAGTACGTCAGCAGCTAAACCCTGTTCATCGAGGTGCATTACGCTTTATCACCGATGACAAATTTCACATTTCTTACTGACAAGAAGAAATAATCATCTCATGATATTCATCTTTAAAGCTCTACTGTTAAAGCTTTTCTCTCATTTACATCATGTAACTACACGATCCCATAACTATTTAACCTAAGATATTCCAAATGTACGCACTAATCTTGGTAGCTTCCTCTCAAGCTAGATTCGTTCATTCCCCATGGCAATTTTAAAACTTTAATATCTGATGTTTTTTTTTATGATTCTTGTAATTCTTTTTATTAATTCTGTGTCGATTGTGTTTGGCTCTTCGCATTGTTCTTGCAGGCTGGTTGTGCGGTTGTCCGACTATGAATGTTTCTTGTTCTCAGGTCTCTCTTGAAAAAAAAAGAGTACCTGATTCAATAAAGTTTAAATAAAAAGAACCTAATTTGTGCAAAGGTCTATACTAGACTTGAAAAAGCTTTTATGAGTAGAATTTAATCAGTACTTTTAGTTAACTTTATCTTGAGTAATTAACTCAGTTAATGTCTGGCTTTCAGAATTAACAATCTACTTAAAACCTCCATCAGATCCCTCCATCACTCCTGATGCTGTTAGAAACACGACTGCAGAGACTCAGAGCAGAATGAACAGGATCGTCTGCAGCGAGTTCTGCTAATTACCACCAGATGTTTGGCTTCTGAAATCTGCACAACTCAGACACACACACACACACACACACACACACACACACACACACACACACACACACACTTACTAATGTGTGTCACAGACAATCACTTAACAGGCAACTGTGTTAACATCCAGGAAAAAAAAAGACATCCGTTTTGTAAATGTCACAGAGTTACAGGAGGAGAATGAAGGCTGCTTACTTGTTTGACTGCCATTTTTATTTGGGTCAAGGATTTGGACCCGCCTTGTGTACCCTATGGGTAAAAATCTCCACTGGACAGAATATTTTTCATACCAGCAGATCAGTGCTTCCCAACCATTTTGGATTGTGACCCCTTAAAATTAGGCAATGTGTATTTGTGACCCCTCATCACAGGCTGTGGCCTCAGACAGGAGTGACTTTCTGATTTGATCTGTAGAGATCTGAGAAGGTGAAAATATCCAGTATTTCATAAGGAAAAAAATTGTGATGAAAGAAAAAGTCAATTTTGTAGAACAGATTTGTTTTCTTTAAAAAAATAAATCCTTTTAACCATCTTGTGATGCCTTCGATTTATTATGAAGTTCCTGAATTGTTCAATATGATAATCAATCAAGCTCAAGAAAGAGGATCAAATGTGTCTGGATTCCACTCTTGTTTGGCGTTTCTGTAGAAATCCAAACCATTATTTTTACGGTGTACTTTTCCATGGCAGTCTTCTTCAGTTTGTCCCTTGCTCGTCTTGCAGCGTAACACCGTGTCCTAACTGAATGCAACGTGAGCGAGCGTCAGCGACTAAATCAGATCGATTGCATTGTTTTCTATAGGAATGTCCCAACTGGCAGCGAGCGACGGACGCCCTGTTTCTATTTATTCCTGTCGCTCGTGTTGAAAGTGTTGCATCATGGACGAGGAACGGTTGATTCACGAAGTTTAAATGAGAAGTCACCTATATGTTACCTCCTCATTTAACTACAAAAACCTAAATAAAGTGGCAGCTGGCTGGAGGGAGATCACCAGAGAGCTGGACGGTCTAGCTAAGCTGGAGCAGCCTTATCAAGGTAAATGACCAGCTAATAACAACCTGCTGTTGGTTATGTTGTATGTCATTTCCAGAAAAGAAACAAGATAGCAGCTCACCCATCTTTTACTTGAGGGGTTACGTCTCCAGTCTGATCTCGAGCGCACAGCTGATACGTACCTGGTTTGTTTACATGACGTAACAGAAGTGCATATTTAACGCATTCAGATGCTGGCTTGCTGTTAGCACACGGTGTAACTGAGGACAAGTATCCACAAACAAGACACGACTACTTCCTGTCAGCTTCAGATGAACTATCTGAGCTTACACATCTACTAAAGGTCGGGGTCTTTTCAAACCGACTGCAGCTGGTCAGCATCATGTCATGACGTCACTATAGTCTAGCGTGTTGCACAAAACACCTTATGTTAAGATTTTTCTTACAGTCCGAGTTAAGGTTTCCTTAAAATAAAATTGATTGCACTAAACACCCTTAAGTATACTCCTTAAGGTTTCCTTAAAATGTTCACTTAAGTATTTTAGGTTTTTCCTTATCTTGGTCTCATACTGAAGGAATCCCTTAAAAGTAGTTAAACCGCTGCACAAAAGACCTTAACAACCAAAGTAAGGAAAGAAACTTAAGGTACCTCTGACTCTGTCTTAACTGCAACTTGGACGAGTTTATGGCGATAATTGAAGAAAATGAACGCATCCTGAGAAGAGTGTTCAGCGACCGGGAGAACCCAATGGATACGCTTAACGATGAGCGATTGATTGGTTGGATCACTCTGCTTTCCACAGCTGTGCTCTTCCAGCCCCTTTGCAATTAATGATGCCTCCACGGTTTTATGTTTCCAGTCAGTAACAGGCGAGGTGTTTCATGTTCCTCCCACATTCATTGTTTTCTCTTTTATGTAAATTTGTGGATCAAATTAACTTTTCAGTTTGTGTTTTCTTTTATTGTATTCCTCCCGAAGTATCATCTGTTCCTCCTCTGACCAATTTGGTTTTCTTCTCTTCTTTGTCTTGTCTGCCATTTTTCACTATCTATAGGCCACCTGTGTGAGGCAGTAACAGGTATCACAAGCGCGAGTGCGAGCAAACAAACGGTCTCCATGGAAACTGTAGAATTTCACCGCTGTAAAATCTCTTTCAGTGCAGTAAATTCCTTAATGGTTTTCCTTTTCAGGGATTCTGTGCAACACCCTTAAGTAAGTCCCTTAGCTAAGGAGAAATTAAGCCTGAAGTGTCAACTTAAGGTGTCTTGTGCAACTGGCCCCTGGTCTTTAGGAGCAGAAATCAGATGTAGTTCAACAGAGAAACACGACAAATCATGAAAATAATTCTGGGAAATATGTAGTGTTTGATCTATTGTTTTAGTTCATGAGCCCATTACATACAAATATAAATATGCTGATCATATCACTCATTCACTGTCTGTATAAAATAAGTTACAACATGAAGAACGAGTTAAAATGATGAAGATTTTAGCTGTTTAGCCAACACCCTAAAACCTAGAGGAACACACAGCTGTGTCCTGGCTGGCCTGGTTGAGTGAGGCAGTGAGTCAAATAGTTAAAACATGACACAGTGTACATTTACATTGAAAGCACTTAGCTCACAGTGTTTTAGAGCCTTAAACTTCATAAACTTCAGAGAAAAGAAAAGACAAAAGGCCGCTTGCTTCTTGTCCTGAGAACTCCTCAGTCACACGGCCACATTAGGAACCAAAATATTTTGTGGGTATCGTTTTTCCATTTTGCACAAATACTCTTGTATTTATGTGCGATGATTCACTCGCTATATGAAAATAATCTTTTTTGGCAGACATTTTACAAGCTCCTTCATGTCTCTTGATTAGTAAGAATGGAACAATAAGACACACAGTGGACTCTGGTTTCTGCAATATGTGAGGAAAGAAAAACAACAATCTGTGAATCGATAGCATGACCACAATCTTCAAACATTCCCAAGCTCATAAACTATATTCTTGCAGACTGTGTCTCATGGTTTACAACAGCACAACATAAATCATGTTCTGCATCTTAGCATACAGATTTTTAGCCCGCAGCCAAACAAAACTGTGTAAGGGCGACTCTATCTCACATGACAGAAGTTATTTTCATCCCTTACTGATTTCTCCACCATGAATTTTTACTGTACAGCTGCACATCTTGATCACATTTTTCTTTTAGCTGTCCGACTAAACAGAAAAGGGGATATGGAGCATCCCTCTCTTGTACCGCAGCCAATATCTAACTCTAATTGCAGGAGATTGCTGGGGGACTTTGTGGCATTCCTGCATGATAGAAATGTATTACAGGGCTGGGACGAGGCCTGGGAATAGAGCCAAAGTTTTGGGTGGTGCAGGCAGTGATCCCAACACAACCATTCTTCTTCATTTTAACATGTTCGATCTCCTGAACAGAGCCCACAGCAATTCCCTCACGTAACTTTATACAGCTGCATTACCAGCACAATGACTAAGCACTGCTGTCTGACACACACCACATACACAGTATGTTCACAGTACAATTAGCAAAGAATGAAGGATGTGACATTTAGTTTCTCATTGACTTTTAACATATTTTTGAATCGTCATGCAATGGGATTTGAAGACGTTCCAAGGGCCCAATAAGTGTCATGCAACTCAGTCAACACATCAGTGATCATGTCAGCTTTTATTCTGAGGAGGGAAAAAGTGAAACCGCAATATTGCAGTTTGGTGGTTTTTCCACGACAACAGCAAACAGTGTAATGACAGAGGGTTGGGAGCCTGGCATCATAACACTGATCCCCAGAGAGGAGAATAGAGCCGTTATTGTCTGAAGACACTTTAAATTATTCATCAGGCTGATCCATGAGGCTGCAAAGACCCGCGCCCCATTCCTCAGCACCTCATCACAGTCTTCTTTCTTTTTTTAATGCATTTTATTTTACATTTTTAATTGTGCTTTTTTGCCTTGCTAGTGGTGGAACCTGAGGATGCTGGTCAGCTGGACACTAGATGCTACATTTTGACATCTACTGGCTCAATTTCCAAGACTTCGGCTGTGACTATTCATGGTTCCCAGAGGATGAATCCTTGAAGGAAAAGGTTGACAATTTTGGGAATGCTCTTATTTGCTTTTTGTCCTTTCTGTACCATTTCCTGGCCAGGCACAATCGTCCATGCTGCCACACTGCCGAGAAATAATCTGGCAAATCTGGCAAATTGTCATTTTTACACTTTGGTTTTTGTAAAGATTAAACAAACAAGATATAACATGTTAATCAGAGAGCTTTAGTGGTGCCAGGCTAGCTGTTTCTAGTCTTTGTGTTTGCCGGCTGTTGGTGGTAGTTTCATATGTATCGTACAAAAATGAGAGTAGTATCAATCTTCACATCTAACTCTCAGCACATTTTCCAAAATGTCAAACTTCTCCGTTAGGATTTCGGTGACCCCCTGACCTTTCCAACAACGCCACCATCAGGTGAAAATATAAAAATCTAATGGTCAGGCGATCTGATTTACTGAGCACACACATGCTCCCCAGAGCACGAACCCTCAGGACACAATGTTAACATTCAACACATGATATTTCATAATCAAACTGAAAGTTCGTAAATTTGTGCCTGAATTTCATCCAACAACACTGTTGAAATAAAATGTAAATATTGGTTTTAATCATTAAACGTCTTCTGTGGCTGCTTTCCAGTCTAAATAACCCAAGTGATGTCACAATGACGTCATCAGGGTTATCTTGGTTTAGGCTTGAGACTACACATTTTTAATGGCATGCCTGTGTTACAAACTAGCATGGAGTTTGAAAGTCATGTACACTGACCAGCAAGGAGGGTTAAATGAAGAGATTCTATTGAGTTGCATCATGGGAAATGTAGGATCCAGAGTTTTTGAAGTATGACCCAAACTAGGGACTAAATGTCAGGATACCTCGACCTCTGCTGCTTCAGTTTTGACCACTCTTTTTTAATCTATCTCTCCCATCCCCCAGCTTTATAAAAGTGCAATACTAAATTTGTGCAGTACTCATTTAAGTGACAACTCTGGCACTGTTCAACTGGAAAACTCTGCTCTTTCTTGCTACTTTCACTCTTTCCATCTATTCAGTACAGACCAGAGACGCCTCGTCCTGTGGTTGTCACAAAAACATTATTTTTATTCTATGTAGATATTGCATTGAAATAACAGTTTATATACACTGTACAGTGCAGTCATAATCACATCACCTTATTATTTCTGATCTTTATGGCATTAACATCAACCAGTCCTGTTCAAACCTTCACATTTAGAGTCTTTACAGCAGCATAAAGTTGCATTCTGAAAAGGTCACCGATCCTCAGTGGACGTCACGTCAACCGACAGGAAGAAGACTTGCTTTGACCCGCTTAGACCAGAGATTACCCAGGGGAATTCTGGGATAACGGCGAGTCGAATCCAGTGGAAGTAATTCACAGGTGCTCGTCAGACAGCAGCACAGTAAACTGGACTGTCTGTGTTTATTAGTGTGCTTCAGAGAAGAACTCTCATGTTCCCTTACCTACTTCTTTTTCCTTCCTGGTTTTCTGGACAAAACTTTGGTAACAAATGATGTCACTCTCAAGACCGTGATTGTTGGTGAGGTGTTTTATCTGATCTTAAAACTGTAAAGAGAAGATGCCTTAATTGTAAATATTATCAAAGCTTACTTTGAGATGAGTGAAACTCATCTACTCATCTACCAAACTAGTTCTCCTTCTTAAGGGTTTTCTGTGCAAGTAAAACATAAAGTATCACTGATGATCTACATGAATTAAGTGGCTAATTAGCTGAAATCCCTGAAAATACTGGCTGGATTTTTTAAGAAAGACACCCTGAGGTTAAGTTAATTCACCCTTAGTCTTGTTGCTCTGAGGAAATTATTCTCACTTTGCATGTGAGACATTCAAATCTGGGATGAGCTCCTGTTGACAGTATAAATTTTAATCTATGATGAAAACGACACTTTTCTTCATCATGAAAATGAGATGAAAACAAAATCAAAAGTAACCACTGAAAACAAGAACGTTGACACATTTTTATCAACAAATAAAATATGAACAATGTGAAAGCTGGATGAATGATGAGATAAGAGGTAAGATAGAACGTTATTAATCCTGAAGGAAATTCTTGTGCCAGAAAATTACAACAACATAATGATACAAATAATGGTTGGATAGTTAAGTTGGAGAAATGAGCACTTTTTATTTGCAAAGCTGTTCCTACTGTAATTCGATGGTGATGAAATCTGAGTCTTTCTTTGAAACAGAGGATGTCTCGTTTGGTAAATATATTTTTTCCGTTCTCGAGTCTCTTCCTCAAATATCTCTCTCACATTCCTGCTGGAAGGAGCTAAGATGCAAGTGAGTGAAGCAATGGAGCTACGTTAGCCAAATGAAAAGCACCCTCTGTATACTTGGCAGCTGAAATACATCTTACTGGCAGATTAGCAGGCTGAATCTGCGTCTCTTCTGCAAATGAGACCCTATTATGAGGATTAATAGCACTGATGAATCCACAGCAAATATTCTGCTTTTAGGTGATCTAGTATCAAGCTTCCATTTTGTCCTCAGTGCTAAGGCTGAAGTTCTCTTCAGTTATATTGTACTCCACCTCCTGTTGAACCCATCTGAACCAGCAGACAAGCCAAAACTCAACTATGCAGTTTGTAAACTGTGTAAGTGAGATTAAACACAGTTGCAGCTTTATTAGACTGCATTTGTTATCTGCTAACATGTTACAAGCTTAAAAACCATCTACGGTGATGAAAGAGAAGCGACACAGAGGTGATCTTTCAAAAGGGTGGATGTTCTAATTTTTTAATATTAAATGATGAACTTTAGGTAACAGTTTTTATTTGAATTTAACCTTTCAGCTGTAACTCATACCGTCTGCCTCGGATCACTGTCAAAAACCCATAAAGCTGTGCAGATGAAGTTTACAGTCTTCCCATGATGCCCTGGGGGGGACAATAAGGAGCATAACGGACCGTGGGCTTCAAAGAGCTGCCAGCACAACCAGCACTGTAATTACAAAGCTGCACTGCTTTTAAAACTGTTTGATCGCTGCAGATACCTGACGGCAAAATGAATGAAAAGCAGACAGAAAAACACGTGTCGATTATCTCGTTTCCTTCATGTTGTCCTCCACATAAAGAACCAAGAGTCTACAGCCACAGTGGCAGCTTTGAGCTAAACAGTAACGTCAACACAGCAACCAATGACGATACAAACATGCTGACTGTTCGTCTGATTCTCTAAGTAGAATATTAGTAGTAGCGTATTAGCATGCTAACATTAGCTAATTAGCACTAAACAGCTAAAGTACAGCTGAGGCTGATGGGAATGTCATTAGTTTGATCATGAACCAAAATATTGGACAAATACATTTTTGACCTGATGGTGGCGTTAGAGAGAAAGTCAGAGGGGCAGTAAAGTCAGTAGGATTCATTCTCTGGGGACCATGAATGTTTGTACAAAATGTCATGGTAATGCATTCAGCAGTTGTTGAGATATTTCAATTGGGACCAAGGTGGTGGACCGACCACCTGGCTGACATTGACATCACCACTCCTCAGGTAAAGTTAGTCTTGAGGGTGGCACAAGAGGAAAAGGCACCGGATCACTAAAATCATTCAGATTTATCTTGTGGGGTCGTGAATATTCTCAGAACATTTCACATAAATGTAGTCGGTAAGTTTTGAGATAACTGTGGACCAATGTGTTGGACAGACTGTGGAATCTGCTGCTATTAAGGCAAATAGATTCACTCAGTTGGTATTTGTGTATTTCTGTTCTCCTGTCAGAGGAACCTCAACAAAATCTGTGACCCATTATGAGATTTAACCAAAGCTCCCTCACCTCGAGGCTTTCAGACTGAGAGGATCTGTGTTGGTGAACCAGGGCGGCCGAGGAAAGAGCACTGAGGTTTACCAGAGTACAGTTTACTAACTGAAGACGGATGAGTTTATGAGTGTGAAGCCTCACTGATCCCCAGAGTTCACAGAGAGGATGAGGTCGAGGTACTGCATCTAGTATTGCATTACACTGTGTGTGTTCAATAACTGCAGAAATCTGTGAGTATCTGATATTGTATACAACAGAGGTTTCCACGGTAACCACTGAAACAAGAGCCGTAGAGATGATGACGTCAGAGCAGAGAGCTGGAAGCTGGACTCGTCTTTTCTGCTGAAGAGGAAATTGAAGTTTTGGATTATTTTAGTTTTTCCTCTACTCTGAGCTGTTGACAGGAAGTCCCAGAGGTTAGACAGCCAGTCTGCTCGGAAACCACAGAGTCACAGGTTTGAGCCCCAAAACAAACAGCATGTCCTGCAAGACCCTGAAGATCTGATTTAATGGATACATTTTTCTCATTGTCAACAAATCCCATGTTCAGACCCAAACCAACAACACGTCAGTCCGTCTCTCAGTCCTGTCTGTCTTCCTGTCTGTGGCTCTCAGCTCCGAGCTCATTGGTTCCTGCTGAAGATGTAAAGCTTTAAAAACCCAAATATATAGTTTCATGTTTAACACAGACTCAGTAATTTCCTAAAACAGCTGCTCACTGTAGTTTTTATCAAACAAACAGGAGGAAACGATAGTAATTTTCCATACTCAGTGCTACGGACACATTTTGGTCAGTACCAAACGCGTATTAAGGTTCCAGCCCTCGCTCTACCACCAGGTTACAGCACAGTTATCAGCTAACATTAGCAACACAAGTTGGCTAATATTTGTTGTCAATGCACCGTAAAAATCGACTCCCCATTACGTCACATTCATTAACATTTTTCAGACATCCAGCAGGTCTCCCATTGTGTTTTGTAACTATTTATATAATGAAGCATTGATTGTTAGCATGCTAACTTTAGCTTTGACTGCTAGCCCAAGCAGCAGTATGGCTTGAGTCAGTTGGTACTCATTGGAGAGTGCCAGTAAAGGGTTGGTTCATTTACCACTAGTGGTATCTAGCCGTGCAGAGAGCTTTGGTTTTATGTGTCCAGGTTTTCAGATGAGTGAACCAGGCAGATGGCATCATTTGATCTTAATGAAAAGGCGTGCTGCTGAGCACCGAGCAGCACTTCCAGCGGGGCGTCGATGAAAAGCAGCAGATGAGCTGGTTATTGATTCCTGAAGGTTAAAGGTGACAGCTGTGGTATGATGGAAGTCCATCAGAGGACGCTGTCAATTATTAAAAAGCTCTGGTCAGCCCACAGTAACCTGATCATTCTTTCAGTTTGTTTAAAATATGTTCCAACCAAGCTGATGAGTCCTCGTAGATGTTTACTCCACTGTGTGAATAATAACTGTTTTGTCTCAGTAGCATAAAACCACTTGTGTCTCAACCACCTTAGTGATGAATGTGTTTGTCTGTATATCAGTGGTGGAATTTAACTTAGTACTTTTACTCAACTACTGTACTACTGTAGGTATAAATTCGAAATACTCGTGCTTTACTTGAGTATTTCCATTTTATGCAACTTTAAACTGACCGACTGGCTGCTGAATCTCAGTTCATCAGTTACGTCTGTGACTCAGTCTGTAAATGTCAGCTGCAAACCTGAGACGGGAGATTTTGAGAAATAAACTCTGGTATTTTGCATCTACAGTTTATGTTTATTTATAAAAGCTCAGTTGAAAAGCACAAACAAGAATTATCTGTTTCCTGTATTAATGTCAGACTGTTGTTAATGTTTGCAGCTTCATGTCTGAAATATTTGTTGGATGAACAGCTAATGAAGCTAAAGCTGTCAGTCTGCCCTCAGGACTTTTCTTAAGAAACATTTTTTCTCTTTTGCTGCTGCCTCAGCAGTTTTAACAGCTGAACTCCTCAGAGGGAGGAAGTCTTCAGATTTGGTGTCAAGAAGCATCATGTCAGTCAGTCTGTCAGTCTGTCAGTCAGAGGAGGGAAATGAGCCACAGTTTCTGCTCAGTTTCTGTGTTTAACTTGAATAAACCTCTGAGTCTCTTCCTGTTGTTATTTTCCGAGTTTAGAGAACTTTGAACTTGGTCGCACCAGATTCAGCAGAGTTTCATGTCCATCCAGGCCCGGAAGAGCTCCAGATGTGAGTCACCTAATATAAATGGGGCTTTTACTTCCAGAACCAGGAGTGACTGAAATAACTTTTCCCACTTTGCAACTCTATGGAAGGAGCATGTTTCACTTTTACAAGAGAAAAAGCGTCAGGTGTGAGGACTCTCTGTTAGTATCTCTGGAAAACTTTATCAACAAGACTCGTCTGAAACAGTTTCATATCGTCAACAAGTCTTTTCCAAAAAGCAGATGATGGAAAGGGGGGGTCGTCTTATATCTGAACCAATAACTATACTATACTATAGCTGCTGAGCTGATTGCTAACACGGTAGCTAGCCAGAAACATACTAGCGATAGTCAGATACAATAGCTGGGCAAAATTTCCATTAGCTAGCTTGCTAACTGACAGTTAGCTGTAGACCGAACCAGACAGTAAATATGCAGCAAAACCAAAAAAACTGGCCAAAAACTAGAGGCTAAGAAGCTCAGTAGAGCTGCAGAGATGGTGACGATCCTCTGTGAAACATCTTTCACGTTACGTTTTTTGAGTCTTTGATTCAAACATTTGATTTGACCGCGATGACATTATCACCTTATTTTTGAAAATTTCATTAGCTGGAGAATTGCCTTAATTTAATTTACGTGTAATTAGATATTCTTGTATCTACAGGGAGATTAAATGGAGGTCGACGGTCTGGGAGACTTTATCAGCTTTGACTCTCCAGCTGCATATAAAGAACCACATTTATAACGACTGCAGGGAGACGAGGGGTTTCCCACAGCTCTGTAAATGTCCAGTAATGTCTTTTACCCTCAGTGCTGCCAAAACAGAACATTCACTTACATGTAATAATGACACACCCAGTTTCCACTCAGAGTGTACACTCCTGGAAAGCAACTCATCCTCTGCTTAAGCTTCCATTAAAGGAGTGCAACAAAGGTCTCAAGGTGGAACAGGACACCCCAAATTCCAGCATTCTTCAACATGGCTCATAATCTGGCCATTCTGTCTATGAGTCATGCTAACTTTGCACTCACTACCTCCACTCTAGAGGCTCGGGAAATGCAAACTCTGACAAAACGATGTATATCAGGGCGAGCAGCACAAGCCTCCTAAAGCTTTCCAAACAAACTCTAACTTTTACATAAATCATTTGAAAGCTCCACCTACAGAAACACAGACCACATCGGCAGACGATGCAGTCACAGTCCCTGCCCACTCTGCTGGACTGATAGGTGACTTCTGGGAAATGCAGTGCAGAAACACAACAGTGACGACGGCTGAGAGACTCTCTCTCGGCTGCATGTGTTTTTTATTTCAACACTTTTCTCAGTGAAGTGTCTTTAACAGATTCTCTCCTTGTTTTACACATTGTGTAAACGAGGTCTCAGCGCTCTAATGAACCATCTGGACCGTTTCTCTCTCGTTTATGGAGTCGTGAACAATTATGGCTACAAGAAGCAATCCATAAAAACAATTATAGAGCTTTAATACGACGTGTTAAAGTTTCCCAAGGATCAGTGGTGTGTGTTGAGCCTTAACACTTTAAAATAAAAGATGGCCTCATCCTCTCATGACCCAGAGCACCAGACCATCTTACTTTTTCTCTTCTTCTGCTTCAACATTTAAACAAAGACAAATATTCTACGTACCTGTTTTATGCATCTTTTTATAAACATATTCCTGAAATTCAGCCTGACGGAGATGTAACGAAACCTCCAGGGAATGATATTAAACCAGTACTGATAATTCTGTCAGTCAATTCCCACAGGGAGTCCCTTGAGCACAATTTGTGTCAGTTTTGGGACACCCTACCTGACAGTGCTTCAGTTTTATGCATGCAACACTTGGTTTCTTTTATGTGCTGTTTACAGTTTGTTTATTTTGTTGGTTTTGTGTTTCTGTGTCCAAGTTTTATGTTGGATTGAATCGGTGAGTTTTTCTTTGTTTTCTTGTTTGTTTTTTGTGCCTTTTTCATTGAAAGTCTTCCGTATGTAAGCCATTGTAAATCACAGAAAATATTAATAATTCAAAGTTTTAAAAATGTCTTTCCAAACATTTTGTATGGTCTTCAGACATACGTGTCAAAGTCGTACACGTAGACGTACACTTCTCATAATCTTTTAAATACAGAGCAGGCTATATTTACCTTCATATGTTGAACAGAAATGGCAGAAAAAACAACAAGTTTAAACATAATTGTTTCCATTTTTAAGCTGATGAAGCTCATGCAATATATGAGCAAAAGGTCTAGAACACTCACTAAATGGACCTGTGTGGTGAACCTGCTGTTTCCAGGGTCTTGTTTGTTGTTTTTCTTTGTAACGGTGAGCGGCAGCAGGACATGAATGTTTCGTCCACAGCAGAAGAAGAAGAAGCAGTAACGTCTCATTTCTAAAGGGACAAAGTAGCTTCCTGTTTTGATTGTTCCTGCATTTATTTTAATGTAATCTGAGCCTGAGTCTTTCTTAGAAATAAGCAAAGTTCACTGTGGCTCGTTGGTCTAGGGGTATGATTCTCGCTTAGGGTGCGAGAGGTCTTTTTAACTTTGGTCTATCAATAAGATCTTTGTTAAACAGTAACTAATACGTACAAATCCTTCAGATGACTCAAGAACCTCCTCCTTCTCCACAGATGAGACTCTCTACAGAGGATCCATCTTGTCATCATTGCAGGAGATTTGCAGTACAAAACCATAAAAGATACACTACTTGTGTCTTCCAAATTGGAGAAAGAGTAGGCTCAGTTGTCTGAACCTTTGTACAGAACGTACTGGATATGTCCAGGAGCTGTTTAGCCTAGCTTAGCACAAAGACTGGAAGCAGTGGATAAGAGCAGCTTGTCTGCTTGCAAGTCTTTGCATTTGCACTATTAATGTGGTCCTTGTGATTTTATATGATTTAATCAAGCTTCACACCCAGTGTAGCTTCAAAAGCTCCTCCTTCATCCCACCTGGAAATTGATTGAGTTCTGCCATCATCAAGGATGTTCCAATCACTCCAGTGCATCCTGGAGGAGCTCAGAGCGAGGAACCTATCTATCCTATCTTCACACTAGAATCAAGTGGGGTACTATAGGCCAACAGGATGACCCTTTGAACCAGATGGAAAGCTTCTTGCGGCTCGTTGGTCTAGGGGTATGATTCTTGCTTCGGGTGTTCGAGGTCCCGGGTTCAAATCCCAGACAAGCCCATGAAAAGAAATGTTACAGAGTCTAAAATAGTTCTTCTCTCTACTGAGAAAGAGGTCTTGATAAATCTGCATCAAATTCTGAAGTCATATACACAACATATCACTATTTATGTTGAACTTGCTTATTTCCACATCCAGCAGTAATCTTTCATTGAGAGTTGTGTTTGTGTCTCCTGATGAACCTCAGTCCAGTCCTCCCTCTCTGTCAGCTCTGTCTTTGAGGGAAATATCTTCTCTACTACGTTCACCAGCTGGTCTCTGACTGTCTGTCTGCTGGTTTCTGCTCAGCAGGTGGTGGACTGTGGATTTTGACAGCTTCTTCTCTGAATGCTCTGTGAGGCTGAGAGGGAACCAGAACAGATAAACCAGGAGCTGAAACTCACTAGAAAGATCCAGCTGATCCTTCACCACCAGAGTCACCAACACACTGTTTTCACGTTGTCATGTCATATGTTGGTATTATAAAAATACCAATTATAGCCACTTAAATTTAACTTAACTTGAAATGCGTAAAATTTAAATATTAAGTTAATAAAATATTAGTTGATTCCATTAAATTCCTGTATAATGTTTTACAGTGTATCAGTGCTGAGTCTCAGATTAAACCTGTTAAATTCATATCGGTCCCGGCTCACGCAACACTGATGAGGATTAAACTAGAAGCTTTTCATTGACACCGTTGGCATTTAGTCCGTTTTCACAGTTCCTCTGCATACAGACCTCCTCCGGCCTGCATGTGCCTGACTGACTGCCTCTCTATTCAATCCTCCTCTAATTAATTGTAACACTCCAGTGAAAAGGCAGCTCATAATCTGGTGAACAATGGCCAACAAATAGAGCAGGGAGCTCGTTCACGCTGCCAGCAGCCGCCGCCTTCAGCGGCTCGCTGCCAGCTGCAGCGGCACTCAGCTTTTCAACCATCAGCTCTCCCTATGAAGTGCTGAAGGACTCACACTGCCATCAGTCTGCATTGTTTCCCCTCCCTCTTCCCAAAGAAAACAGTCACTAAAGTCTCATTTGTTGCCACTTCTCCATGGCGGGCGTGGCGTTCGATGGAGCCCTTGTGTGTCGATAAAAGGATTATGAGGGCTTAATTGAGTGTGCTAATTGATGGGACAGTGAATGGGGCTGAATGGAGCTGAGGGGCAGATGTGGTGTGAAACCCCTGGCTCTTTCTAAAGAATACAAATCAGCAGCAGAGGGATCTATTCTCCGCTCTCTATAACACTCAATTATCCCTTTCACACGGCGAGCAGGGGGCCGAGCGAACAGATGGTTTCCACGCTGAGAGCTGCGTGGAGGCCATCACTGCCTCTCCTGCCACCTTTTCTTCAGGAGCGATGGGCTTTTTATTGGCTATTCACGACGCGCAGGGTCTCAGTGGGAACAATGGACGAGAGCGGCCATGAATCGGAAAGAGAGCGGAGGTTTGGGTTCGGTCCCGGCGTCCGTTACGCTTGAAACTGAAGAGAACAGAGAATGAAAACCGCGGAGGGCGTGTTCACCTGGGAAGGAGGGGGGAGGAGGCGAAGAGTCGGCGCACCGTCTGTCGATGGCCATTTCAAGTCAAGAACAATGACGTCCTTCATCACAAACTCCGCCCAGCGATAAAATCCATCCTGTGTGAGCAGAAAAACAGTTTCACCTGAGAGAGAGAAAGTTTGTGTCTGATCCAAAGATGTTTTCCTGTCAGCCTGACCATCGTCTTCCAGAACGAGAATCCTCTGATCGCTCACACGAAAGCTCAGTCGTGATTGGCTGAAGGACGTTTTCTGTTGATTTTCTTCGGGAAACAAAATTCAGTTTCAGTGTGATTATATTGGTGCCATGCTTTGGAGTACGCTGATGTTTTCATTTTAGTTTTCATTCTGGCAGAAATTCAACATATTTTAATAACATTAAAATAAAAAATGTAATTTTAAACATTATTCACATGCAAATTTGAAATGAAATTAAAATGTTTTATTGATAGCCCTGGACTACAGAAGTGCTCATATTTCAAGTAATATCCTTTTATTAGTAAAACTCGCAGTAGTGACAGAGTATATTTTATTACACATACTTTGAATTGACAGGAAGTTCTAGTAGGAAAGTCTGAAAAAAGTTTTTATCAGGACAAAATGTATCACAGGAAACATTTAATGTAACATTTTATTTTATAATTATTATTATGTGAATCAGAAGCTCCTCTAGAACTGCTGTTACCACACACACACACACACACACACACACACACACACACACACACAAGCAGCACTGAAGAGTCTTTTATAACTTTTATAACAGCAGCGACACAAAAGAGAAGTTGGAGGCTGACGGACGGGTTGGGGGGTGTTTGGGGGTTGAATGGGTTGTATTAGCTCATGAATATAAGGCCCTGTATTATTGCCCCCCCCCATCTTGTCCTGTATTGTTCGACAGAGGGGATTGTGAGGCGAGCAGCCCTCTGATGGGATGAATGCCACCTGTCAGACAGTGGAGAAAAGTCTAAAGCACCGCTAACTGACTTTTAGAGACATCAGCGGCCCGAAGGATGAGAGAAAAGCTCGGTGCACTCGCTCTCTGCCTGCAACTGAAAAAGACAGCAGAGCCGATGAAACTTGTTGCAGGTGTGATTTCCAACAGTTTGCCTTTACTGTTTTTATTTGTCCAAGTCTCGCTGCTTTCATTGCCATATTTCTGCTTCATTTTACCTGTTTTAGTTTAGCTGCTCTTACAGAGAAAAAACCTCGTTCTTAAAAGGAGTAGGTTTGTTTAAACTAATTTTCAGATGGATTTGAAGCACTG
Organism: Macquaria ambigua; assembly: GCA_008360985.2. Taxonomy (NCBI): domain Eukaryota; kingdom Metazoa; phylum Chordata; class Actinopteri; order Centrarchiformes; family Percichthyidae; genus Macquaria; species Macquaria ambigua. The sequence continues at coordinate 46,011 of VMKM01002137.1, read as the reverse complement.
AAAACTGCAGGTTTAAACATGTTAAACAGGTGTATTGTATGGGAGTTGAAGCACTGAGAGGAGTTAAAGTAAAACAGCTGAAAGCAGTTGAAGCGTCTGTTACAGTGAAGTCAGTGAAAGGAGGGCGCCACCTGCTGGAGCATTAAGGCCGAGTCCTTACTGCAGATGCTGCATGTCATCCCCTCTCTCTAGCATATGCAGCTAGTTGGCGGCGGGAATGTCTGAAGTTAGCAAGCGCTAGCAGTTAGCTTATCTGTAAATGCCTGCGACGTGCTGTTAAATAATGTTTGGCTTTCCAACGATAAATATAACACATGGCTCCAGAGAGGCAGAGCTTAGCCTGCACCCTGTGATCGCTGTACAGACCTGCCTGTTTCAAACTACTTCAATAAAGTCGAGGAAATTAGCTAAAACATTGTGGAAAAATTATGTTAAAGTTTTGAGTAAAAAAGTAAAAATGTGTGGGAGCCCTGTATGTATACACTTCAAACAGCTGAAGTGTAAGAGCTCTTAATAACTGTTAAACAACATAATGTTTAGCCTGTTAGTGGTATTTATATTATTAAATGTTTGTATTATGTATATTTTTGATCTGATCCATTTGAAATGAAGAGGCTGCGTGTCGACACTACAGAAGTCATTACTGTGGGTTTGTTTTCAGAAAGGATGTTTCATTGGCAACACGCTGCAGACAGTCTGTCACATCAGTGGAAACAGTGTTGGTACACGTTGAAAACTTTACTCTCTCTTTTAATTATTGCTTTTTTTGTTGCGCTACCCAACAGCAGCTTTCACACTTCAGAAAACTCTCAGACGAACAAACAGTCTCCCTCCCTCCGACTGCTGAATGATGTTTAGCATGCTGATAGCTCAGACTGTGTTAAAGACATTTCTATTGTTGTCATTTAAGAGCAGTAGTTCTGCTCGTAACAGCCGTCCACGTCTCTCTGTTAACTTCTGTTGTTTTAAAGGCTCGTTTTCTATTTGTGTCTCTTTACTGGTTTTACTGTGAAAGTGTGGGTTTCCTGTTTCTGTACATTACAGGCCACCGTCCAGAATTAAACTGCTGTTTGATTGTGGAAATGTCTGGGTTCACACACACACACACACACATACACACACACACACTAATGTAATTCCTGAAATTATTAATATTCTCTTCCTCCAGTGCCTTGATATGAAAACACTTTACTCACTGGCCTTTAACTGTGTCGGACCTCCTGTATGTTCCTCTTTGTGTGACCATGTGATTTGTTATTATTTTATTGTTGTCTTTCATGTTTTTTCCCGTCTTTGGTTCTGCTTTTAGCCACGTTAGCAGCCTGTCGGTCTGTCCGTCCACCACTTTGGTGCAAACTCAAATCTCTCAACAACTATTGGATGGATTTTCATTAAGTTTGCTTCATCGTTCATGTTCCCCTCAGGATGAACTGTAATAACTCTGCTGATCCTCTGACTCTTCATCTAGCGCCATCATCAGGTCAACATGTTAATGTGTCCAACACTTTGGTTTATGACCAAATACCTGCAGAACTAATGACATTCCCATCAGCCTCAGCTGCACTCTGTGTTTACTGCTAACTAGTTAATGTTAGCATGCTAACACGCTAAACTAAGATGGTGAACATTATACCTGCTTAACATGAACAGCCATGCTAGAGCTGCTAGCATGCTGACTCTATTGCTGTCTGAATTCAGATACTTCCATTAGTACACTTTCATGCAGTACACTGTGTACTCTATCTACTGACTTGTGTAGTGCGTGAACTTTGACAGGGTAGTGTCGTCTCAAATCAAACACGGCTGTTGTGCGCTTACCAGAAATGACGATCACAACACTCTTCTTCTTCTGAGTTGCTCACTTGACTTCAATTCAATTTTATTAAATTAATAAAAATGAACATGCTTTTACTTTTAGTGCAACAAGTGTTGTAGTGTAACAATCACGACCGCGGCCACCATCTTCACAGGTTGGTGGTCCTCCCCTTCCTCTATGTAGCCAAGATGGCGACCACTGAGGGTGAGAAGTGTGCAGAGCTCCACACTCAACTTTCTGACCGTTATGAGTTAAACACCAGCCGGGTCCTCACAGTGCTGCATTTTGCCATAACTGTCAGTGTGAACGCACTTAAGCACTCAAAATAACAAGTGTCTTAGTCTTGTTTCTCTCTGAGCTGTAAAACACTTTGGATCAAGTTGAGTTAAACTGAGTGCTTTAAAAACAATGTGCTAACTACAGTCAGTCAGTGGGTGACTTCTTTACAGTGTAAATCAGAGTTACAGCTGACATCAAAGAGTGCAGTTTGTAGCGTCTTCAGAAATTAAAATCCTCCTTGAAATGAAAAAAGGGGCGAGTGGTTCGAGTCACAGTGACATACCAGGCTGGAGTCAGCTGCCCTGTAGTTCCCTCTGCTGTTCACTGCACCACACTGCACCACGTCTCCATCACCTGCTCTGCTGCTGGAAACTTTCACACGAAGAAGAAAATCAGCAGCTCAGCCTTTTTTAACTCCTAATCTTTCACATATTTTATTGTTCTTGGCACACCTGTTCTTTCTTTGTTATTTATTTGTTTGGTCGGTTTTCTTGCGCATTATTTGCACTATTTCAAATTGCCTGTTTTTATTTTCTTGTTTCTTCACTTTTATTGTAAAGCACTTTGAGCTACACCCCCCTGTATGAAAGGTGCTGTATAAATAAAGTGTATTATTATTATTATTATTATTATTATTATTATTATATTATTAAAAGTGGATTTCATTGTTATCATTAACAATACGGGCGACTGAAATAAAGAAAAGATTCAAAATAGCCTTTTAGCACTTTAGTTTATGTCACCAAATGAATCATATTGGTCTGAACCTTAAATACGGTTTATTCCCTTGAATCTGACGGCTGCAGTGTTTCAGTCGTTACTGCGTACAAATACATAAAAAAGCAACATTGCATGTAAAGATACTTCTCTGTGTGCTGAGCTGTATCCTAGTTACTTTGCTCTGTTTGTCATGTAATTCTACTTCAGTGTCCCCTGATCAATATTACACACACACACACACCTGATACTCATCAGACGGACAAACTGGTACAACGTCTCTTTGCTCATAACACAAACAAACAGACCATAATTTCTCTGCAGCGAAACAACCGGCACTTCTTTCTTCAGTTCATCTGCCGTAACAATCCACCACAGTCGACGTTTAGTGAACGTTAAAGTTGACTGAAGAATCTCGCCGATGGTGCGTTCATGGACTGAACCGTCTCCGTGACAACTGAGCAAAACACCGTTCACTCATGAAGACCATGAGATGCGGTTGAAAGTCCCAGAAAGGGCTGGTAAGTGGATCACGCTCAGAAGAAAATTATGTTTTTGAACATTTGAGTGCTGGGATGTCCGAGCATCACTGAATGCATCGAAGTCAGAGAAACAAATGAGCGACAGTCCTTCCACAGACTGCAGCGCCCCCAGCAGGCTGCCTCTCAGCAGGACGCCTCACGCAGACTTGTTGCTGTGCAGCTGTTTGGGCAGCTTCCTGCGGTCCTTCCCGGCGTTCCTCTTCCTCTTCTTGCTCAGGAAGTTCTCCAGTTTGCCGCTCTTCTTCAGCTCCTGGTATTTCTCAGCCAGCTGCAGCTTCTTCTTCTCAGCTGCAAAAAGAGCAACAACCAAGAGTTTAACGAAATTCAATAATTCGTAATATTTGCCAGGTCTCCCTTAAAAAGTGGTTTCTTACCCGTTTAAATAAAGGTTTAAAAAATGATTAATAATTTGGTTTATTTTTCTCCATTGTTCTGCCTTTTATTGTTATTTAAATCCTGTTCATTTTCTCTTTTCGTCTTTTAAATTGACATATTTTTTTAACTTCACACATTTTCACCCCCAATGTTTCGATATTTTGACATCTTTTATCTCCCTCACTGCCTCCGTTGTTTGACTGCTCTCTTCTTCATATTTAAGTATCAACTGCAATTATGTTGTTTACTTGTAACACATTTTAACAGGATATTAAAATATCAGATGTTCTAACAGATTTTCCAAAGTTTTGTTGCAATGTTATTCCTTTTATTTCACTACAGTTTGTATAAAACTAAGAATTATTTTCATTACAGGTTTATCTTTTTCTTGTTTTTCTTTATTAATCTTTTAGTCTATAAAATGTCAGTTTCCCAGAGTTCAAGGAGACGTCTTGTTTTGTCCAAAATACCCCACAGATTCAGTTTACAATATAAAACAGAAAAAAGCAGAAACATTTGGAGAATATTTGGTGTTTTTACATTATAAATGACTCAAAAGATGAATTCATTATCACATTTTACTAATCAATTGACCGGCTAATGAATTCTCGTTGAAATTCAAACTTTAAATAGATTCTTCGAGACAAACTAAAGAGAACAGGTGTCAAACAGAAACTCACAGTTCTTGAGGAAGAACGGCCGAGCGCCCTGATTGGCTCGTTCTCTCTGCTGCCTCTTGAACTGCAGCTCTCTCTCTCTCTGCAGCTCCCGGCTCTTCCTCGCTCGCTCCTGGTTCTCCTGCACAAAGTCACAGTTCACACATTTAAGACCCCCCCTTGCACATACTGCACCATCCACCATGCACAGGAGCTTTTACTGTGAAAAGACACGCAGGAAGTTTCATCACCACCAAAGTGACAGAAGCTGTGCGTCACGTCAGCAGATTCTCTGTTGGGGCGGTTTTTAATAAATTTATTCAGGGTTCGTACAGCTTTTTGAGAATAAAATTCAAGCACTTTCAAGGTACCTAAACCAAAACTTTCCAGTCTCTCGAAGCCTTTATCATCACATCTAAATAGTTCCTATAAATTCCAGGAGACAACAAACAAATAAGACGACGGGTTCGTTTCATTTTAAATATTAAAAGATTTTTGTTTCACGAGTGATCGTGTCGATGATGAAACACCAGATTATGTTGAAAATCAAACATTTTTCAAGGACTATATTTGAATTCAAGCATGTTCCTAAACTTGAAAATATATAATATTTTTTCCCTGTTTTCCAAACTTTCCAGACTTCGTATAAACCCTGTGGGCGTGCGCACACGTCATGTCCCATGTCCATGTGTGCACGTGCTGATCTGGAGTCAAAAGTAGCCCAGTTCAGCAAAAAACCACAGACCTGGCAACCCTGAACGCACCATGACACACTTTGAAAGACAGCCCTCCTCATTTGCATAATGAAGCAGAAATGTAAAAAGAAAATGCAAATAACAATAATAATAATAATAATAATAATAATAATAATTTATGTCCCATTTTATCAATGAATTGATGCCTACATTTATTTTTAATATTTTGGTGCATTTAATGGCATATTCATTTATTTATTGAGTCATTTATTTTTGATTACGGCAGTTTCGGCCCTCCATACATGAGAACCTGCACAGCTGCAGACTGAGAGGAGGACGTCCCTCGTTCTGAACCAGGGATGAAGGCTGCAAACTGGCTCCAGCTAGACGCCTCATATACTTTACATTTGTTGCATTTTGTCCCTGTTAAATAAACTAGCAAATAAATAAATAATAATAAAGAGAGAGGAGTCGACCTCGTGGCAACAGGAAGTGATGGACATTTGACATATTCGGGCTACTCTGAGCTTCCACTGGGTGGGTTTTAAGCAAACTTTAAGCCGGACAACCTTAACTTGAACCTGACAGTCTGCACAAACAGTCCGTGTAAAGTCTACACTGAACAGGAAACGCACCTCATAACAGACTACAGAGGTGTGTTTAGGCCAGTGCGTTGTATTTGTGGACTCACCATCCTCTTCAGAAGGAACTGCAGTTTCTCCTTCCTCTGGTTGTCCTTCTTCGTCTTCCTCAGCTGCTTCTGGACGATCTGCAGACAAAAACAACACGAGTCCATATAAACACGGGTCAGAGACGTGCTTCTGGAGACGTTCAGGTTACCGGTTCTCTCACCTCTTTCTCTCTGCATTTGATGTCGTTGATGAATTTGTACGTCTTCTCAAAAATCTCAGGTTTGTATTCTCCAGACAGGTCGTCAAATCGAGGATCTCTCAACGTCTGAGTGAAGAAGAAAAAAAACACAGAAAACACTGAGCTTCGCAGGCTCCACTGTACACCGCTGAACATGTGGAGTTTGTCCTGAGGGGGGCGCTCTTCGTGTATTACAAGAACTGGACACAGGAGTCAAAGATGGCGGCCAGCCTTCCTCTGTGACGACGACACGCAAACACAAACATCTTTTCTAGATAAACGTAGGACCATCTGTTAATACATCACTGGTGACTCTAGAGGAAAGGTCAGGGGGTCATCTGAACACCTGCTGGGTTGGACACCTGTGGCGGGGTCTCTGGGAGGGACCCGCCGGTGGACCCTGTCCAGCCCTGCCGCAGGTGTCCGACCCTGCTGGTGTTTCGATGTAGTCTTAGTAGGAAGATGTCATTAACTATTTATTACTATTATTTATTTCTATTTACCTTTTTATCATTGTGTTTCCAACCCCTAAATAATTCTAATAATAATCTATTATAATTATATATTATAATATTGATCATTAGTGTTTGAAGCAGTAGAGAAAACTCAGAGTCGGTTTAATCTGCAGGGTTCCTCCTTCACTCACTGGCTTTCTGACGGGGACGACCTGACGGAGGAACGGAGCCGGCCTCTTGGACGAGATCTCCATCGGCCTGAGAACACAAACACATTCTGTAAAAAACCCAACGAGGAACTGTGTGAGCAGGCGGAGCAGCTGTGTGAGCAGGCGGAGCAGCTGCAGCTCACCTGTTCTTGTTCAGGCGTTTCTTCCTGCGGGTGTCTCCGCTCCTGCTGCTGCCGTACGCGACCTCATTGTAAACTTTGGTTCCCACTTTGTTCTGCAGCTTCATGATGTCCTCGAAGGACATGTTGGAAAGTTCTGGCGGGGTTACAGAACAGAGGGTGGCTCAGTCACTGTTACTGTGCGTCATTTAAATCTCAGAAAGATTCATTCAGTTTGGAAAGTGAAACTATGTGATCGGCACGTTGGTGGGAGAAGAAGAAAGACATCGCGTTTCTGCTTGTTGTCTCCATCAGGGTCCTCATAACACACACTACACAAGGACTTTTAAATGAGATGGGTATGGACAACCAGTCATAGACATACACACACATATCAGCCACCCACACATAGATGGGCCGAGTGTAACCGAAGCTTAATTGAAGCCTGGACTCGTTAAACCAGAATCAAAGGATCCCTTCAATACTCGAGGTACCTCACAGTTCTACTATTAGCTGAATTTGACATGAACCCACAGCCACTGGTGATGTGAGATAACAGTGTGATAACGCTCGCGTCAGGTTGAATATTTTGGGGGATAATGGGTTTAAAATGATGCACAAGACACGTTGAATGTTTTCTATATTCTATGAACACTGAGGGTTTAAATGATTCAGAGTGAGAGTCATGAAGCTTCAACAAAGAGCTGCAACAACCTGATAAACAATACACTGAGACCGAGTGGAAGAAGATGTTTCTTACCCACCTTCAAGGGATTTAAGGGGTTAATGTCAACAGTAAGAACAGTGAACCCTCAACACTCCCATTAAAAGTCACTTTAGTGCACAGCTGCCAAACACGTCAGACTTTCCTTCCCGCATCTTCAGTGTTCTTGTGTATAAATCACAGACTGTATATAAAGATGGACGACGTGACAAAACATCTGGATCGCCCCCTGGTGGCTGGCTGCAGTATATGTCATAAGCCCCGCCCCCTCCATGTTAGCGGATGGGACATGGACCAAACTGAAAAATCAAAGTACACGTCAAATAAAATGTTCCCAAAGATGGTTTCTGTCATGTTAGGTAGTTCTTATGACGCTGATGTTTGTTCAAGTGTTCGTTTTTCTGATCAGTTTGGTTTTAATTAGTTATTGATGCTATAAAGGGGGGGGATTGACAACTGTGAGTGTGCTGTGATTGGTTCAGGCGGGTGTATGGGCAGGACCTCAGACTCTGGCTCCAAATAATGTCACCAGCACAAGATGGCAGCTCCTGTATCCGAGAGATATTTTGGCTTCATTTTTGTTCAGTGGGAGGAAGAGGAGACACGTCGGCCATCTTTATGTACAGTCTGTGGGATAAACAGCTTTAATGTGAGTGAATAATCTGCAGACAAACTCACCGTTTTTAATGTCTTCTCTTGTCTGGATCTCACTGCTACCACCAGCATCCTCTGGCTCTTCATCATCATCATCATCATCCTCAGAGACTTCACTGTCTCTGTCCTCTTCTTCACGCCCCTCAACCTCCTCCTCCTCTACTTCACCATCATCATCAGACACTTCCTCACCAACATCCTCCTCCTCGTCTTCCTCTTCTTCAGTGCCACCATCAGACCCTCCTTCGTCATCCTCACTGAATTCTTCCTCTTCCTCTCCTCCATGGTACCGCTCTCCCTCCTCAGCTCCTCCTCTCGCAGTGAGCAGAGCGAAGTTCTTCTCCACGTCAGAGTCTTCATCGTCACTGCTGCTCGCGGCCATGTTTTTCTTCTTTGAGACTGCCACCTCCCGCCGCTGCTTCTCTTTCCCCTTCATCTTGTTTTTTTTAATGGTTCTGGAAGATGCAGTCGGCTGTAGAAAACAAAGGAGGAATTGCTAGAATTGATGGTGGTTTGGGACAGAGCAAGTTGCTTATTGGATGAATGTTGAGAATACAAACCCCACAGAGTGAGGGCAGGTGAGCTTCTGAGCAAAGGTTCAGGGGGATTCATGTATAAGTCAGTAGGCAGGTAAATTCTAACAAAGTCAACACCATGTAAAACTCAAGAAGAACCAATACTGATGTAGGCGCATAAACTATTGCAATAAAGCTTCCCGCCATTGGTGGCAGCATTGAGCACTGCAGTCCGTAAGAGAGGAAGATTACGCGCCATCTTGGATTTTACATTAGTTGTATTGAATTTGATCAAATTCACCTGCGCTCCATCTGTGTAAATCGAGTTGTTGTTACTTTACACGCGCCTGACATCGACATTAGTTCTCCTGAACTGTTGCGGAGAAGTTCACCTGTCCTCCGATGGGTTCGTATTTTCAGCCTACGTCCGATAAGCACGTTTATTAGCACCAAAATGATTATCTTACTTCACTCGGATGGCCACCTATACAACATCAGGACTAACGTTACTAGCTAGCTAGTCGTGCTAATGGTCTTTGCTGGGTATCTAAACACTCCAAATTCCCGAATTAGGTTCAAGCACACGGTGTCTTCTACTGTTGCCACTGTTGTATACAAGCTAATCACAGTAACAGCAGATCTCTCGTAGAGCAAGGAATTGTAAACTGAACTCCATACAAAATAACTAGCATTTTGTGAATTCCTGGCTTATTAACATACGTAAAACAGACAAGCGTTTCACTATAGATATCTTACGGCATCGACAAACTTGGATTCGGGCTATACCCAGTGATGAGGCAGATACTTTAACGAAAATGTACAGTAAATGTTCATGTTTATATTTGTTACTTGTTTCCATAGTCTCACTAACTTTGTTTTCCCGCAGCAAACGGTGTCAACTCGTGTAAAATGTAACCTTTTTGGGGAATATTGTCTCTCTGTCAATAATTTATATTCCGAATTAACCACTAGATCGTAAGGAAAAGCAAAAGCTCCCATTACGAGTTTATTAACAATATGACTTCACGGAAAAGCCAATTAGTTTTAAACGGGAAGATTTTCAATTCAGTTTGACGTGACGTTCTCCTCAGAAGCGGAATCACGGTAATCGAGAACTAGCTAACATGTCTTCCTCATTAGCAAGGGCACGAGGCGTCATCACTGATTCACTCTACGGCGGTTCAGATAAAATAAAGGTTTATATACCTGGGCATCAAGCTGTTCTTAAAGTCCTGTTTTGCTGAGCTCCATTATCCACGTGTGTGCATGTCGTCTGCAAGCTTCACACCAGTAAGATAAACAAAGCACTTCCGGTTTTAAAATAAAGTTTTCACAGGGTTCTTCGACAGTTTTGGACAACAAGATTAATGAGCAAATATGTTACCATTTTAACCAGACACGTTTGACACCGGTGCCTGCTGTGGTTTATTATCGTCCAGTTAGGCAACATTTCCACCCCAATGGAAATATTTCTACACTGTTATTTTGTAGGCGAAAATACTAACTTCCTGTTTTAGCGGAGCTGCAACATGTTAGCATCATGGATTAGCATGCTATCGCTTCCTCTCACGGACAGACTGTCATGCGCAGTGCTGCCCTCTGCTGGTCAGACACAGCTGTCACCGCATAAATGAACAATTAGTTTTAAAATTAAACTCTTCTCATTTTTTTGTTTCTACAATCATCTCCTCCATTAAATGTATTTGTTTTCATTAACTTTATTAAGTGCGAGTGTGTTTTCATTTAGGCTTTTTTCTGACATTGCATGACTTTGTTTGTGCGCTGTGACTGTGTGTTTGTGTCCGGAGTTCTTGAATTGACAAATGTCACTACTCACAAAGTTCACAGTTTAATTGAATATATAAATAAATAATGGGCTACATATACGAAATGAATGAATACAAATAGCTGAGTGCGTTGATTCAATAAATTAAAATTGAATTGTCGTTCATCCAGATGATGATAAACCCTCTGTTAAGACATTCTGCAGACATCTTTACTAATGTTTGGATGTAAAAAAAAATGCGCCTGTTAGTCCTGTTAAACCATGACTTTGTATTGTTTGTCACAAAACAGCTACAATAAAAATATTACCTACAGAAAATGTTAGTGAGGGAGTAAATAGAAGATACCTGTTAACAGTAGTGGAAGTTAAAAAAAAAGTACATTTACTCAAAGACTGTACACTTTTGAGTATTTCCATGTGATGCCACTTTCTACTTCTACTCCACTACATCTCAGAGGCAAATATTGTACTTTTAATTCCACTACATGTATTTGACAGTTATAGTTACTTTACAGATTAAGATTTTACATACAAACCCATGTTCAAGTTATACAATTATAAACTGTTCCATAGTATATAAAATATTTTTACATTAGCTCCTCCAACAGTCAAATGCTGCTTATATATTCATGTATCTGTCATTTATAAAATCATATAAAATATAACCCTCACATGGGCTTTTTTCTGTATTATGAAAAGGTTTTACTTTTGATACTTAAAGTACATTTTGCTACGAATACTTACAGACCTTAGTGTTTTTACAGCGTGGTATTAGTACTTTCACTGAAGTAAAGGATCTGAATACTTCTTTGCTTGGTCTCAGATCTGACAGAAGACTGGATGTAATAGTGTCATTGTCAGAAGTGACCGGCAGAGGTCGCTACAGGCAACTGAACCCAACTGCTGGTGATAGAGAACTTCCTCCACTATTCAGCAGCTTTAGTTCATTAGTTCGTTCATAATGAAACAGACCAAGATGGCTGCTCTCATTTCTGTCTCAGGATCTGGACGAACGGGCAAAAACAATTAGGAATTTGTAGATTATCTTTTCACCATCTTTTCAGCAAGCTCCTGAAACCGGAGAAAAGAGGAGGGGCTTATTCCCGTTGCCAGGAGACCCCGGTGACGAGCTCCATCAAGTTGGACGTATTAAGACCGGAAATGGATAAATGGTCCTTCAAAATAAACAGCGGTAGAAGAAGTAAATAGTCCACTCAAGTAAAAGCAGTGATACCACGCTATAGAAATACTCAATTACAAGTAAAAGTCCTGCATTCAAAACTACACTAAAGTAAAAGTATTATCAGCAAAATGTACTCAAAGTATTATTATATTATTATTACATTACTGGATCATTATTATTGATGCATTAACATCTAAACATCCCATTAATGTTATAGCTCATTTTATATACTGATCACGTGTTTTGTTAGTGGAGTACAAAGTGCAGTATTTGCCTCTGAGATGTAGAAGATTCACATCATGTCTGATGTGTCCGCCTTCTGTTCCTCAACAGCTTGGTGAAGTCTGAAATCTTCCTTGTTTAACTGAGAATGATCAAGTTTTACCCGCTTTTATTTTCAGTGGTGGAGAGTAACTAAGTACATTTGCTTGTAGGTCTACTTTACGTGAGTGTTTCCATTTTATGCTACTTTCTGCTTCTACTGCACTACATCTCAGATGGAAATGTACTTTTTACTGCACTACATTTAACTGACAGCTTTAGTTACATATTCATATATATATATATATATATAGTAGTTCAAATGAGCTCCACCTTTACCAGCTGCAACATTAACGTGATGAACACGTTAATGCATCAATCATTATAATGCAATAATATATATGAAATGAGCCATTCTGCACAATAATACTTTTGTACAAAGTAAGAATTTGATTGCAGGATCTTGTACTTGTAACAGAGTATTTCTACACTGTGGTATTACTACTTTTACTAAAGTAAAAGATCTGAGCACTTCTTCCACCGCTGCCTCATAGTTATTATTATTCATTTGAGTTTGATTTATCGTGGATTGATTTATAATTTATTTATTGTTTTTCTCTTTATTTTATGTTTTATGTTATCATTATCAATTTTCTATTATATATATTATTCATGGTGTAGATAGTATAGCGAGTCCTATATGAGGCGCTTTTATTCTGAAAACTCGTGCCGGAAGTGGTGTTAATCCTGGCCAGCGGGGCTCCGGCTGGTGGCCGGTCTGCGCTGATTGAACGGTTGTGATCCAAACACGCTCCCAGTCGGACGGGTCGCGGACGTTGAGCAGGATTACCGCTCAGCAGGAGGGCTGCTCGGCTCCGCTCGGCTCGGCTCGGCTCTGCTCGGCTCCGCCTTGTTCCGGCTCGCTTCATCAAAACTACCAGTTTTATTTGTGAGCGGTGTTTCCTGCCGCCTCATGCAGAGCCTCTCTGAAACCAGCCTCCTTCTTCTCCTCTGCAGAGGGACCGGACCGCACACAGAGAGAAAGGCCCGCTGGGTCACTGCAACAGGTCGAGGAGGAGCTGAAATATTATTATTAATATTAATAATAAATGTGATGTGGATGAAGCGGACAGGGACCGCAGAGGAGGAGGGTGCTTTGATGCTTTGAGCTGCAGTCTGATGCGACAGAGCGGAAAACTGCCAGCATGATGCCGGTGAGTGTAAAGACACTTGTCCATGAAAGATCTCTGTCTTTATTATTCGTCCGTGTGCTTTTCGCCTGGACACAGAGTGGCACCGTCACCAGCCTGCAGTCAGGACACAGTCCCTTCATTTTACATGTCAGAAACCCTTAACCTGAGGACATGGGTAAAATATCTAAATATAGTTGTGCTGCTGATGTAAGGGGTTAAAGGGCTGTGCAGTCTGAGGGGTGATTCATGGGGCTGTTATATGAGGGGGTGCTTCTAGGGTTGGGTGTTCATTTTGTCTAATCATTTAAATTGTCTTCATGTAATTGAAAAAAAACTACATTCTGCTATGGAAACGTTGTGGTTCCAGGTCTGTAGCAACTTATTTTATAGGCTTCCAGGATTTGTAAGTTGGACAACTTTTAGGACAAAATAAATAAACGTATATATGATTCATTATTTCTCCACGTGGCTTTGAAATGAAACTGACAGAAAATATAATGTGACATTAACTGAAGAACATAATAAGAAACTAGTATCTCAGTATTTCTAACTCATATAATCTATGGACCTGCCTGGTTCACTGTTCTCATGAATAATTCAAAACATATTTTACAGGTTTGTGTTTCAGTAAAACCCTCAAAAAAACATTTAAGTCTTGTACTACTCCTCCTAATAATAATAATAATAATAACAGCTGAGCCAGCTTCAGCTCTGCGTTATGAACATTATAAGGAGCTGAAGTATCATTTGTTGTTGTTGTTGTTTGGGGTTTTTTCCACTTCTCCCCGTGAAGGACTGGTCACAAACTCATCCAGCAAAAAGTCCATTATTTGTCCACAAACAGAAGAGACAAAGCTACGCACCAAACTGACCACAAACTGCAGCAAGAGAAGACAAAGGCCGGGTCAGTCCGCTCCTGCCTGCAGCTCATCAAACCTCAACGCGTCTTAAATCTCTGATGGAGGCAACAGCCAGCAGCGGACAGTCAGCTACAGGAAACAAACAGCTCTGGTGTCGATTCACAGATGATTTATTGCTTACAAGTAAAGTGAGTAAAAGAAAAACACAAAGGAAACGGACAATACTAATGAATCGTTTCTGCAGCCAGTCTAAATAAACATTAACTGACAAGTTATAGGGCCAACGGTCCAAGACCTGTTACACACAGAGACATTGTTGTCCGACTTGTTGTCCGACTTGTTCCCCCGGTGATGGACTTTATAGCTGCACTGTTACAATTAGGTACAATTACTGACAAAATTCAATTTCAAATCAAACTATATTACAAGACTTTGCTGTTAGACAAAGTAACGATTTAAAGCTCAAATGTTGTATTTAATGTAACATGCAAGAAGCATAAGTTACACCAGCATGAAATACTCGTCCTCCCAGAGTGCCAAGCAGCCACAGAGGCAGATTCTGTTAGATTTACAATGTGACACACAAAAAAGTTAAAACATGGAGCTTTGTTTGGCCTCAGGGTGGGCAAAATATAACCTAATGAAAGCACAGAAATAAATTATAGTTGTGTCGTCCGGGAGGAGCTGAAACATGAAGCTCACGTGAGGCTTTAAAGTCAGGCAGCGTTCAGGTGTCTAAAAACCCGACGTTGGTTAATTAGCAGATCTATCAATTTGTCATCGACAGGAAGAAAATCACTCGTGTAACATTTTGAGTAAGTGAATCCCACTCAGTCGTTTATGAAGTGAACCAAAGAACTTTTCTAACAAACGTTACTTCCTGGATCAGTAACATGACAGGCGACAGATAGCACGAGGGTCAGAGGTCAGAGGAAGCTGTGTGTGTGAGCTCAGTGTATAATATATCACTCATCGTCTTCACTCTGAATGGAGCTACTCTCCTGCTAAATCCTCCGTTTTCCTGCTCCTGAACAGTTTGACATTTTGGGTTTTCAGTTCCTGGCGGTGGATCAGAGTCACGCCCCCAGTTCGAGTCTTTGTCACGGGTCACACCTGGTCTGTCCTGCGTCTCACCGCTGAGAGTCTCTGATGATGCCAAATGATGGCTGGAGACTAAGTTCATGGCTCCCTCACTGGACCAGTAAGGTTTTTTGTGAGAAAGCTGGATCAGAGGTGGCGTCTGGCGCTCACCTGTGTACTGTCCGACCAGAATCAGCTTGTTTGTTCTGGGTTGGGAAACTTCTTGGACTTCATGAAAACTCGTCATTGATTCATTTTGATTTCAGGGATGTTGCGTTAAAGTCTGTTTCCCTGTTGATCATCTCTGCAACATCTGACCAGAACCATTCAAACATTAACTTGAATTAAAGGAAAAGGCTGACCTCATTCTATATTTTACTTATTGTTAATAAATCTCATGTTCAGACCATGGATGTATAATGAGACCTGGATCTGGACCCAAAGATGGAGTCTATTCAGTCCAATGAGAACTGCTCGCCTGGCGCACACACTGAGAAAGCTTCTATCTTCTAGACTTTTTTAAATCACTTTTCTCGACTCGAGGAAAGTTTTACAAATATAAAACCTCCATGAATCAAAAATTCATAACAGAAAGAGTCATAATGGAGCTTGTTTGCAGTTGGAGGCGTCCTGTCAGCAGTTTTATAATGGAGGTCTGTGGGGAAAATGCTTTTCGCAATATGTGAGTGGCCACTGGAAAAACCTGGAAGCAAGGCTAAGCAGCGGCGCTGTATCCAGGTCTTATTATACATCCATGGTTCAGACCCAAACATGTGAGTCCATCTCTCAGTCCTGTCTGACTTCCTGTCTGCGGCTCTCAGCTCCAAGCACCTCACAGATATATAGCTTCATGTTTAAAACAGCTGCTCGCTGTAGTTTTTATCAAACAGGAGGAAATAGTGCATTTGTTGGGGACTATTTTCAGCGGCGGATGAATCCACATTTGGTGCTCTAGTGAGTATTTGGGGCAGCAGGACGGCGTTTGGGTCCAAATAAACTCAAAGGGGAAGCAGAGTCAGAGTCCAGTCCGGTGATCTGTATTCAGCTTGTGCTTATAAAAGTGCTCCAAGATAACTTCTGTTATGATTTGGTGCTATATAAATAAAACTGAATTGAATTTTTAAAAGATAATCAACAAAATACTCTTTGCCCCGAGCTCAGTGAGAATCGGTGTTTAGTGGTACGTATGTGCTGTGTGTTATATTGAAACTGAACGTGAGGTCATCCCGTCCTGTTGGGTTTGTTCACAGCAACATTTATAACACTCACTGTCCAGTGAATCCTAAATTGTCTTAAAAATCTTGATCATTTAAATGAAAGCTGGTGACAGCAAACACCTGAACTTGTGGTTTTTCAGCAGCTGTTATCTGCGTCAGTTATCTTCCCCTTTCATGTTAAATGATACATGAGACAGGAACATGAGGAGGAGGAGGAAGGTCTGTTTGAGGAAACACAATGAGGAAACAGTGAGTTTACAGACATTATTATTGTTCAGACAGCAGTGTGTAACATCCACATGATGACTGACGCTCAGCGAGCTCTGAAAGAAGAAACAAATGATTCCCAACTCAACATGGAGGTGGATTTGGTGCAGATCTCTCAGCGTGTGATCCTTTAAACACCCTGATCGTTATACTACGTCCTCATCAGCAGCAGGCGGGGCTCGCCATGCTGCTTGGTAACTGTTGCCACAGTGACCAGAAACACACACACACGCGCTGTTCAAGGTCATATGGGAACAGTATTATTTTAGTATTCCTCAGGCGACGAGGAACTAAAGCAGGGAAGTTGTAACCGTCATGTTCATTTACAAAATGAGCCCGACGCTGACAGTGAAGAGCCTTTGATCCAGCGTGTCGTCTTTAACGAGGCTGTCCTACTTCTTCTGTTCCTAGATCCGGACCACTAGTCGAGCACCTCAAGGTGCTTTCACACCTCACCTGTTCGGTTCAGTGTGAAAGCTGTCAATCAAACATGAACTCTTCCTGCTCTCCCAGTAATTTCACTCTACAAGATGAACTTTTTTGTCCTGTTTCTTCCTTTTTTTTGTGATTATTGATTATGTGCGACATCACGGTGCAGAAGAGTATTGAGGATGCAGGATGGCGGTCTCATCAATGACTTTGTGTTAACAGTTCGTTGGTTAATAACACAAGACAGACCAGACCTAAAGGACTTCTTCTTTGGTCCGAAGCAAAAGAACTGCGGGTGTGAAAGCGACCTCAGCTCAGCTTCTCAGGCTCAGCTCTACGTTGCAACATTAGCATGTTAGCATGGTAACTTGATGTAACCGTTCTCGTCAGCCTCCTAGTTGTCTCTTTTCTGAGTCAGAGAAATTTGGGAATTGCTGACAGCTCCGATATCTTTCACTCGGCAGAAAAAACAAAGTGTTGGCAGCAAACAAAACTGTTACAAAGCCACCATTTATGGTAGTTACATCAAAATAAAATTCAACACTACAGCTGATTCAGAGAATTATGCACTATACACATGAATCTGTTAGTCTACAGTTAGCGTGATAACATGCTAACATTTAGCATGTTAGGGTAATATGGTAATTAGGGTTGAACAACATGCAAAAAAAATCATAATGCGATTATTTTGACAGATATTGCAATATGAGTCACGATTTTAGTGGGAACAGTAATTTTTGCATTAACTTTCACTGAAATAAATGTAAAAATGCAGATGATGTGGTTTTTGCTGGGGTCTGTAACGAACAGGCATGCTCCCGTACGTATGGAGGATCTGATGTGTAGGCGTCTGCAGCTCAAAGCTTCATTTATAATGTTAGGACACATTTTTACTTAGGCCATATTGCAGTTTCGACAGGCAACTTTATTTGTACAGCACATTTCATACACCAGAGCAATTCAATGTGCTTTACAGGGTGATAAAAAGATTTACAATATAAAAGTGCAAAAACACAGGCAGGCGATACAAGAGAAACTAGATTTAAAAATAAACAAGTGCAGTTTAAATAAGTAAGAATACAAAGATAACACAGAAAATACTCTCATATTACAAACAGTTAAAATCAATAATATTGCGATTAATTGATCAGCCCTCATGGTGATGATGACGGGACTTGCGTCTGGTAGGTTTGGAGGTGTCTCGTGGTCGTTTTTATCAGTGACCTCTTGGTGAACCCCCAGTGATGAGCCAGACTGTGAAAAACAACAACAGGATAATTAGTGACTAGGAAACGTGTGAATTATCCCAATATATGATTTTAACGTGCAGCAGGCAGCCAATCAGAAGCTGCTCCTGCTTTCAGAGCTCAGTGTCAGCAGCAGTGCAGTGAAGCGTCCTGCGTTGATGTTGTTGACGCTGGTAGTATCCTGAACAGCAGGCGGGGTTTGGGCTGTGTGTGTGTGTGTGTGTGTGTGTGTGTGTCGTTAATCCAATATTGGTGCATCGCGTGATGCTGTCGGCCATATGGCTCCAGTCGTCCACGCCGCCTACAAAACATTTGGGATGTGACCTGCAGCGCGCCAGCTGCCACCACGTTTCCCCGAGCAGAAACAGAAGCAGACACACCAGGACTGAATGAAAACGAAAATCATTCATCGAACTAACGATGGAATTTAGATTTTCAGTTAATTTAGTTAACTCCAGTCCAACACCGTTTGATGTGTTGCCTCCAGTTTGATCATAAAATAAATTTAAAGCTTCAATACAGTTCAAAATCATTTAAATCCTAATGTCACCGTTACAGATCCTAATAACCTTATCAATATTGTGTTTCCCATGAGAGGCCAGTCCACTTATGTAGACATGATTACTGATGGCTCTGCAGCTTTGTGGGCTGGATGTTGTTTGTTGTTGTGAGAATTGTTTTTGTTGATAAAGTTTGCCATAAACTTTAAACAGAAGAATGTTGAACTGTTGCTGAGGTCTCAGTGACAGCATGAGGGTCCAGTTTCATGCTGATGGGTCCTCATTGTTTTGAAGAAGCTGTTGACGTCTTTCAGACAGTCGATGGATCATTAACGTCCTCCCTCACAGCAGTGGGGGGTTGTGGGCTGGCCGGTGGTATTAAGCAGCGTGATGCTGTGCTAATTCCTAGCTGGATTAAGAGCTGCAGCCTCAGGAGTTTAACGAGGCCTCGGCCTGTTGATTGACAGACAGACAGGCAGACAGACAGACAGGTGTACTGGGCATCTCTCAGGTGTGCTGTCTTCTGACTTGTATTGTAGGTTCCTGTTTCAGTTTCAGTTTTCAGTGTCAGTGGTTGGTCGGCCAAAAACACCAGGAGAAGAAGAACGTCTGCACTTTAGCAGTTTAGTTACAACAGTAATACTTTAGCTAGCGCTTGCTAGCTAACAACTGTCCATAAACTAGCACAAACACATGAGTGAATCGGATTTATGAACTACGAGCGAGGCTAAAGTTTATCATCTTCACGACTCTTACTCTTACAGATTATTCTGTGGTTAACTGCTCCTAGCAACCGCTAGCACAACTTCTGTGTCAACTGAAAATGACGTCAGCAGGACGGATACATCACTCTGGTATTGATCGGTTAGAGCAAAACAAAACACGATTAACCCCCCACCAACAAGAAATCTGCTAACATGAACACGATGTCAGACTGAATGAAGTTCAGTCAGGCTAGCTACAAGCTGTTCTTTGAGGTGAATGCTAACGTTTGCACCTGAATATTATTATACATAGTATATTAACATGCTGTTAGCATAACATGTTAAACTATCATGCTCTCATGTGTTGGTAGCTTTACATGTCAATGTTTAGCATGCTAACATCATGTGAACTATTAGCACATTACCATGTAGCTAACTTTCTGTCTCAAATCAGATCCACATCCCACATGATGTTATGTTGAGACTGAAGAAAAACCTTTAAAGACAGTCACCGCAGTCCTCAAGCCGAAATGGGGAACGTGAGATATGATCATTAGTGGCCACTAATGCCACTAAACTGTAATTCATCTCAACGTTGTCTAAACACAATCTGCAGCGATCTGGATACAAGACGTCAGGTCAGCAGGTCCTGTGACACTCTGACAACCATGGCCGGGTGTTTCATAAACACATTTGTTTTTACCACAGACACCTTCAGTCTGTACTCAGGACGTATTGAGGTTCTATAACCAGGCTCACTGACGACAGGAGGTCTCACTCCCCCTCCCTGTTGTCGTCCAGAGGGACAGACAGCCTCTCTGATTGGCTGATTGGTTTCCTGGTTGACCTCGGTTCAGTGACTGACGGCAACAGTGACCCACTTCATCTGCATGAACCTGAAGGAAGACAGCGACGCTCCACTTTTCCTTCAGAGCTGAATGTAGGACAGCAGGCCGGCTGCTTCTCACTGAGACTAATTCATCTCTGTCACTGAGTTTCACTGCTTCAGTCATGTTGATTTTATTATTTTTAATGAAGGAGAGACTAAAAGATTTCTTGGTTAAGTTGCTTTAGCTGACAGTAGCATGAGAAATCTCCCATGAGCCACCTCTGCA
Source organism: Macquaria ambigua (assembly GCA_008360985.2). Classification (NCBI taxonomy): domain Eukaryota; kingdom Metazoa; phylum Chordata; class Actinopteri; order Centrarchiformes; family Percichthyidae; genus Macquaria; species Macquaria ambigua. The sequence continues at coordinate 25,543 of VMKM01002137.1, read as the reverse complement.
GTCCAGCTAACGGGCCGCAGTGCTAATGATGCCCCTTTTGAATGTGGCACTTCATTTCCATTTGCTGCAGTTGAACACTGCACACTGCAGTCCACTGTGGCTGTCTGGTGACCTTTTAGTTTGAATGTGAACCTGGACTGAAGTGAACATTACCTTAAAAACCTTTTCCCAGAGAAATTAGGATTTAAAAAGCCAAACATTTAACGCTTTACCCAGAATCCTCCCTGACGTGTGACCTGGTGTTTAAAAAACTGGCAGCAGAAAGCTTTCAGCTCGCCGTTTAAGCTCTGTGATGGTGACTCTGTGTACTCGTTCCAAAGCCCCAAGAACAAATTTCTCTCTGCCAGGTTCACACTTTATCTGCTACCTCCAAGTGAGACATTTTATTCTCAGAAATACAACAAATCAGATCCGAATTCATCCTGCTTTCAGTTGTGCTTTCATCCACTTCCTAAAGGAATTAGTTTAAGACTTTTTGTCATTATTCGGGATACATCAGAAAGCAGCGTCAACACGACTTCAAAGAACCAACCAAGAAAACTGTCAGATCAATCTTTTTTTATCCATGCTAGCAGCGTAGCTCTATGGAGGCAAATATCTCTACAAATATTGGATGAATTGCCATAAAATCCTGTGCAGACATTCATGTTCCCCAGAGGATGAATCCTAATGACATTTGTGATCCTCTGACTTTTCCTCTAAGCGCCACCATGAGGTTCACGTTTGAGGTTGTGAAATGTCTCAACACCTGTTGGATGGATTGTGATGAAATGTGGTTCATCGTTCATGTTCCCCTCAGGATGAACTGTAATAACTCTGGTGATCCTCTGACTCTTCATCTAGCGCCATCATCAGGTCAACATGTTAATGTGTCCAACACTTTGGTTTATGACCAAATACCTGCAGAACTGACATTCCCATCAGCCTCAGCTGCACTCTGTGTTTACTGCTACTGCTAACTAGCAGTAATGTTAGCATGCTAACATGTTAAACTATGACTGTGGTCAACATGTTAGCATCAACATGTTAGCATGTTGATGTTGGCATTTAGCTCAAAGCACCACTGTGTCTAAGTACAGCCTCACAGAGCTGCTAGCATGCTGCAGACTCTTGTTTTATTTTAAGAGTTTTCTGAGTTAGTAAATTATATGTACAGTCACTTTATTATATTGTCAATTAATTGTCGTCCAAGTCTGTAGTGTTCATTACAATTACAGTTCTTTGCCTTTTTCCAGACCAAAAACAAAAAAGAGTCTGTGTCTGCCTCACACTCCTGAAGCAACATTACGTTCATGGCAGCCTGGGCCGCTCTATCAAGACATTTAAAAACACAAGTAGTTTTTATTCCAAACTATACTACTGACTGTACTGTTGGCTCCAAGCAAGACTTTTTGTAGATACGTGGTTTTCTCACAGTATTGACAATGCCTTCATTGTGGTGAAAGGAAAACAGACTTTTTTTAGGCCTGTAAGCAGCTCAAAGACAGAATGAGGACAGCGTCACTTTCACATCTTTAGAAACCATGAGGGACAGTTTACTGACCCTGGGGAACACCAGTGGTGTGAAGATCTGCACAGTTCCCGCTGTCTCAGGAAAGCACAAAATATTCTCATGGACCCATCTCACCCAGGACATCTGATGTTTGTACTGCTGCCTCAGGCAGACGCTTCAGGTCATTGAAAGCTCGGACTAACAGGCTGAAGAACAGTTTTTATGCCAGAGCCATAACCACACTAAACAAATCTGAACATTTTTTGTAAAATAATTCACGATGCAATATCAAGGGATTGTGCAATACCTGCAGAGTGTTAATGTTTTGTGTGTGATATGTTTTATTTATTGCTTTTTAGTTGTTTTTTACTTATTTATTATTGTTTTAGCACCTTAAAGATTGGCATTTTCATTTCGTTGTACCTGTACAATGACAATAAAGACATTCTATTCTATTTATAATCATGTCAGTGAGGCTTTTTATCTGTTTTCTACCACAAAGAAGCAGCAAGACTTGATTTTCTGGGGATCCCCACCTCTTTCTTCTTATTTACCCCCATGCATCAGAAGTTTTGTGTTTTCCTCCGGTCGGACCCCAATAGAACTTTTCTCACTTGTGTTTTCACACGAGCTTCATTTCAACCTCAGTAACAGCCAATTACAGTCAGCCTCTGCTCTGTGAGCGCCGTTTATGAAAACCAACGGAAAGGTCAAAGACGGCAGCTCGCTTTTCACGTCAGACCGAGTGGGACGAAGCGAAGATGGAAAGGAGGCGAGGGCTGGAACCAGCTGTCGGGTTGAAGGTTCAAATCCTCAGAGCAGCTCCACAGAGAACATGTACACGAACGACAAGCCTTTGAGCAAGTCATCGATCAGCACCACCCGACCAGGATAAATAAAGGCTTGAAAATGCTGCCTCCATGAAGGTTGGCGGGCTGTGGGAGGCGATCTGGCTCTGGGCCTGACAGCAGATACCCTGCTGGAGTAACAGATGGCCCGGTGCATCATGGGAGTTACAGTATTTCCACAAATATCTGCTTTAGTCTTAAATAGCACAGGAAGCTGCCATAAAGGTGAAGAAGGCAGGTTTTGTTTTTAACTTGTCTGTGGGTTGAGTGCGTCACATCACACCGGTTTAACTAACAACACAGTCTGATAAAAGACGATTTTACAAAATCATGAATTTGTAGCTGTTAATTCTGTATGTCGTCTCGTCATCAGCTCGTACAAATGTCACCAGTTGCTGTAAACAGCTTCTGTGTTGTTTCTTTACCTACATTTTATTATCTTTATTTCCTGGTTCAGATGCTGGTTTTCAGCCTGTTTGGCGCTCTGAGAAAAACTGATCCAAATACAGAAGACTGCTCCACCTGGGCGTCTCCTTGGATGCGTGATTGAGTCACGCGTAGTCAATCAGTCAATTAGTGTGACAGCAGGTGACTTCTCCACTGACTTCTGTGAAGTTCTGCAGGACTTTTTTCACAATAAAACGTCCACAGAGTTTATTCCAAGTGACGAAGAAGTAAAAGCAGTCCAACTAAAAAATACTGAATCTACAAATACTGGAATCAGGTGATAAAATACCTGCTGTGTAACTACTAGCACAGAGGACAAGAGCTCAGAGTTCTCAGTGGTAACTACGACCCTGAAGTATTCACATGACATTACCTGTGGGGAAAATGAACATAACCCCACCCTCTCTGGTCCATCTGCTCTGTGTTCGTAGATGTTCCTCACCGTGTACCTCAGCAACAACGACCAGCACTTCAGCGAGGTTCCCATCACGCCAGAGACGCTGTGCAGGGATGTGGTAGAGCTCTGCAAGGAGCCCGGCGAGGCCGACTGCTACCTGTCCGAGATGTGGAGAGGCTCAGGTGAGTTTCCAAAAAGAAAACCCTCCAAATCCAAACAGTGAGAGCTAAAGATCACAATGTAGTTGAACTAACAGTCTATGTTCTGTTTTATAACCAATCAGAACGTGTGGTTGGAGAAGGTGAGCGGATGTTGGAGGCGTTGCAGCGATGGGGGCAGCAGAGGGGGGAGGTTCGATACCTCCTGCGTCACCAGAGAGCGCCAGGACGAGAGTCAGGTAAGAAACACACTCGAAACACCTGCCCTCCACCGCAGAGGGTACAACACACAATATCATGTGTATGTTGGTGGGAAGCCAGTGGGGGATCACATTCTTGTGGCTGAACTAAGCTTTTTTGCACATGCTCAGAACACATCGGGTTTCCGGTGCGGATCGGCCGTGACACCCACCCCAACCTGCCTGGAACTAGAGTGAGTCAGGCACTGGAGGTCTGCCATTTTCCTTAAAGAAAACTAAGAAATCTGTGCGCCCTTGATTTTGTATAAAGACTAAACTATAGCAGAATTAAATGAACAGTCTCCAGTTATGCCGGGTTCAGATTACACAACATCAGCCTGATAAGAGCCCGACCTGACTGGCGTGGGGCGTCAGGAACATCACAGAAATGAGCTCGACGTCCCGTCTCGTAGTGTCATAGTGGAAGACAACCAAAGAGACTAGCGTGGCGGATTCACTGCACAGCTTCAAACATGGTGAAGTCAAAGAGGAATGATGTTGTTGTCCGTCTCTGGTTGGTCAAAGAGTCATGACTGATCGCCTGCTCTGACACAGCAAACATCTCGAAAGACAAAAATGTTGGTGCAGTTTGATCTCAGCTTTAGAGAGACTATGTTACATTCTCTCCTCTGCAAATTTAACAAAATAAGACGCTGCAGCTCCAAGAAGGAAATGAATTAAAGCCACAACTTATAGCAAACTGTGAAGGTGATCCATCCAGTACTTAGATCACTCAGTATCTGTAGAGATTTGGTAGAAGTCACACTTCTTCTTTTTTTTTTTGCACTTTGTTCGCAGTCAGCTGCAAAACTCTGTGACATTTTATTTGGCTGAAGTTGTAGCTGAGAAACTGCAAACTCGTCTTAATTAGTATTAAAAGTGCTCGTCAGGAGGAGTGGGGTCATCACGTAAAGGAAAATGACAAACAGCAAAATGTGCAGAGGCAACAAACAACTCTGATTAAACTGTGACTGATGTGAGAACACTGAGCATAAATACTTAAATCTAACTGCTGCCTTCAATCGAGTATTCACAGGAATCCAGTTGTTTTTACGTGCATGTCGGTGTACTGGCAGCACATGGTGCAGATCAACAGCAGGATCGGCTGGACAGTAGTGGAGGAGGTTCAGTGTGTAACTACAGTAGATGACAAACTGTAATCAGCTTAAGGGAGTCGATTGTGCAGCTGCTGGACGATGGATTGTGATTTTTTTTTCTGTCCTGAAAACGAGGAAATCCCCTCTGAGGTTTTCGTGAGCTGATTAACAGTTCAGGCCGGACAGTTCAGCGCTCAGATTTCTGAGCTGTGTGGTACTTTCCAGAAAAGGAGGCTGAGTGTGAACCACAGACTGTAAATAAAGATGGCCGACGCGTCTCCTCTTCCTCCCACTAGACAATAATGAAGCCAAAATATCTCTCTTATACAGGAGCTGCCAGCTTGTGCTGGTGACGTCATTTGGAGCCAGAGTCTGAGGTCCCGCCCATACACCTGGCTGAACCAATCACAGCACACCACAAGTTGTCAATCATGACGTCTCACCCCTTTTTTATAGCATCAAAAAACTAATTAAAACCAAACTGATCAGAAAAACAAACACTTGAACAAACATCAGCGTGATAAGAACTACCTAAAAGGACAGAAACCATCTTTGGGAACATTTTATTTGACGTGTACTTTGATTTTTCAGTTTGGCCCATGTCCCATCCGCTAACATGGAGGGGGCGGGGCTTATGACCTATACTGCAGCCAGCCACCAGGGGGCGATCCAGATGTTTTGGCTTCACTTTTGGGGAGCTGTCATGTCGGCCATCTTTATATACAGTCTGTGGTTGGAACATATTTCTTGCCACAGATTTTTAGCACCAATGCAGTGAATGTAATTAGTTTTACCAATCTGATCATAAAGCAAAGTACCTGATTTTGACCTGATGGTGGCGCTAGAAAAGTCACATGATCAGTAGGACTCATCCTCAGGGGACCATTGATCCAATCCATCCAATAGTTGATAAGAAATTTCAGTCTGGACCAAAGCGGTAGGCCGACCGACATTACCATCCGTACAGCCACGCCGCTAGGTGGCTAGAAATGTAAAATTAGCATCAACGCTAACTGTGTTTTCTTGTCCAGGTGGATCCAGAGCTGCAGATCAGATGATGAAGAGGAACCAGGTGAAAGCTTCTGTGGAGAGATGTCTGGAGAACGGGGTGAGAGACTTTTACTGCTAGCCTAGCTCCATTAAGACATAAATAAAATCCAACACCTCCAAGTCTGTCTGATTTACATGTTGCATGTTGTATATTGAACAGGTGTGGAAATAGAAAAGAAAAGGGGCTAAAGCTAAGTAACAAGATAATATTTTCACTGCAGACTACCAACAACAAAGTAAAAACAGCATGCTAGAGGCGCCATCGTCTGTGCTCTACAGAAAGTTGCGTAATGCAGCTTTAAATCCTGCATTGGTGTGAAGGCTGCACTGTATGTATCTCTGAAAGTTCGTCCATTTGAAGGTGAACTCTGACTCTGTGTGTGTGTGTGTGTGTGTGTTGCAGGTCTCTGCTGCTCGTCTGGACGTGACGCTGAGCGACCTGCAGGATCTGGCAACCCAACAGCAGCAGCAGATCAATGCCCAGCAGCAGCTGCTGGCCTCTAAGGTACAACATACACAACACACTACTGCTAATGCTACTACTGATACTGCTAATACTATAACTGCCAATAATACCACTACTACCTACCAGTAACAGTATCACTACCCTGCTGCTGCTTCTACTAGCATACCAGTATTACATTATGGCTACTACTGTTTCTAGTACCACCACACTACATGGCCACATTAACCTGCCAAAACCACCTGTAAAACTACCTGTGCCTTGCTCTACAGGCTTCACCTTGACATGCATTAAGCTGATGCAGATGTATTCACTGACTGACTGAGAGTGTTTGCTGGGTGTTGTAGGAGCAGCGGCTGCGATACCTGAAGCTGCAGGATCAGCGGCAGCAGCAGCAGCAGGAGGTGAGTGAACAGGAGCGACTGCAGCAGCTCAGAGAGAACGCACACAACCAGGAGGCCAAACTGCGACGGGTCCGGGCCCTCAGGGGCCAGGTGGAGCAGAAACGCCTCAGCAACAGCAAACTAGGTCAGTGTGACAGAGGTCTGGGTGGCTGGAATTATTTTGTTACAACATTTTGCAGGATTTCTCTGTTAAAAGTCACCGCTTTATTGGCTGCAGCAAAGAGGAGCATCACATCAACAGCAGACTGTAAAGTTTGGGTTTACAACTCTCTGTCGTCTTTGACATCATGGCTGGAAAATTAGAGAAAAAAATATCATGTTCTGACTTTGTATTTCCAAAGAGAAGTTGGGGGTTCTCCCATTCACTTCAATACAGTCAGACTTTTCTTAGAGCAGCATCTGGTGGCTGTTAGAGGAACTGCATCTTAAGACACATTGGGTCATATTTAGTAAGGCCTTTGAGCCTGTTTTTCAGGAGCAGAAGTGACGCAATCTACCCCAGAAATATGCACCAAACATTTGTAAAGGCGCACTAACTGGAGTCACGTGTATCTTATTGCACATACATTTAAGGGAGGATCGCGCAAATAATAGGGGGAGGCATGTTAACAGAGGCTGTTTGTGTAATTCACTGGATTGATTTGTGACTGTCAGTTTTGTGAGGAAAATGTTCTGCCTCTGGAAAGTGGACGTAAACACAGTGCAAATGAGATTCACATTCTCCACAAGGCAAATGTAAAGAGAGAAAAATCCTAAAAAGAAATAAACTAAAAACGGACTGCATGATGAGCTGCTGTCTTTGAAAATCAGGCGTTGAATACACACACATTGTGGCCACAGATTCAGTGAAAATAAAAATGGCGCAGGCAGCGCAAGCAAACTATATTCCTATAGCAAAACAAAACGTTGCACTTTGCAGCTTTTACAAAACAAAAGCTACAATGTGCTACAAGGGAAAGAGGGAGATTAAAGAGGACAACAGATAAAAATAAGCAGAATTAAGTGTGCTGGCCACAAAATAAAAGGTATAAAATCAGGAGGAAGCCAAAGAAAACAAATGCGTTTTGCTTTTAAAAGATGTGCACTCACTTGGCTTTGACTTTAACACTCAGCTGATAGTTGGCTCAGATTTCTGAGTTACCACATGCAGTTTGTAATTAAACTGGGTCATCACAGCAGCTAACTAACAGCAGGATAGATCCAGTGTGTATCTGCCCAGTCAACAGTAATCATTCCTCAGCCGTGTGTGTCGACAGAGATTTGAATCCTGACTCAGGGTCATCATTATGGGAATTACAGGATTTACATTAAACTGCTTGTCATTTCAAATGTAAGATTATTTCAGGTTCACATCTGCTCAGCTGCATGTGTGTTTGACTGAACAGAGATTGTCTTCAGCATGCAGCTTCAGATTTTACCATCTTTTGATCAGATACTTCCTGATTTAAATAATCATTTTACCAAGTTTAATGGCTGCTGAACATTTAAGTATTTTTGGCTTCTTTTGTGAAATGAAAAAAAGAGTTTTGTAGAAAAACATTCCTCAAAATGAGGTATCTAAAAGTATCGTTTTGGTATCAACTATCATACTGGCTCTAGTATTGAAAGAATTGTTCGTACGTGTTCCCGTGTTTGCTGTGTGTGTCAGTGGAGGAGATCGAGCAGATGACCGGTCTGTTCCAGCAGAAGCAGAGGGAGCTGCTGGTCGCTGTGTCGAGGGTGGAGGAGCTGAGCGACCAGCTGGAGGCGCTGAGGAGCAACAGGCCGGAGCCTCCTCTTCCTCCTCCTCCTTCTCTTGCTCATCACCACAACACTTGCTCCTCCTCCTCCTCCTCCTCCTCCACAGCTGAGCTGGAGCGCCTCTACAAAGAGCTGCAGGTGAGATCTCAGTCAAGGACTTCATCAGACCTCCAATATGGCCGCCGGTTATTTTGCATTAGCAGTCCTATTTATTTCTTCCATAGATAATGTGAGAGCACTTGAATTAGGGCTGCAACTCACGATTCTTTTCATTGTTGATTAATCTGCCACTGATTTTTCTTGATTAACTGATTAATAGTTTGGTCTATGACATGTCAAAAAGTAGCATAAAAAGTGTTCATCACAGTTTCTCAGAACCATGGTGACGTCTTCAAATGTCTTCAAATGTCTTGATTTGTCCGACCAACAGTCCAAACCCCCAAAATATTCAATCTACAATATTCAATCAGCACATTTTCACTTTTTAGAAGCTGGAACCAGCAAATGTTTGGTATTATGTTTCATAAATGACTGAAACAATGGATCGATTATCAAAATAGTTGCCCATTCATTTTGATTGACTAATCAATTAAATTACTAATCGTTTGAGTTCTGTTAGGTGAACTTTGACACACAAATGTGTCCCACCAACAAATAGCAACAGACTATGGTCCTGACCTTCAAACTGAGCCTGTGTAACGTTTGATAAACAACAACATCTGTGGCCACAAATTACAATTGCAGGATAATGGTAAACGCTAAAACATAGAACAGAGTTCTGCAGGGACGATGTATTTCTGTAGTCCAACCAGGAACCAAGCATCACCCTGGTTCCCTCCACAAACAGCCAATGGGATGTTTCCATTGGATTTTGGATTATTGCAGAAAATAAACTCTGTGGCAAACAACATGTTTATGATACACGTTTTGTTCAGCAAGATAATCTCCACAGATGAACACCACTTTATGATGTTTGAAGCGTAAAGTCAATCTCCAGAAGTAACAAGCTAACGTTAGGCTATAAACCAGCTACACCACGGTCACATGACTTCAGCGTCTCCACCACTGAGCTTCCAGCGCTGACCTCTTCTACAAAAGCCTTTGGGAAAGTTTGAGTTAGAACAGTTTGCAGTATAAACCCAACGAGGCTGTAAAGGCGGACGAGTGAGTAGATGAGTTTCTGTGTTCGGCGTGATGACGTTTAATGTCCCCGACAACCTCTGTAGTCTCATTTAGACACTTGTTAGCAACCGCCTTTTTTAAGACACGGAAAAGCTTCAAAACTCACCAGTGGAGTATTTACTGACGGATTTTATGTCGTAGAACAAAACGCTTGTGTTAACCACAGACCTTATTTCAGGAACCAAAATCCATTCAAGAAACCCACTGACTTCCAGACGAGGGAACAGGAGGAGCTAACATGCTAACTCACTTCAGGGTTTTAGGACTCAGTCCTGCAGCTCTCTATAGTAGCACAAGTAGAGAAGAGTCATAAAGTCTTGAGAACTGACTCAGTATTGTCAGTTACACAGCAATATTTATAAGAGTTTGCTAACATTAGCCACCGTGGGTAGTGACCGAGCTATCGCTTGCTAACTGGCTTAGAGAGCTATTGTGGCTGGCTAGCTCTAAAATGTTCCCAGTTAGCTAGCCAGCTACAGCAGTTTGCCAACTAGCCCCACAAGTAGTCACTACGTCACCAAGCTTCCAGTTAGAAAAAGTTTTAAAATATTCACATTTGAATTTGGATCAATTTTGGATACATTTGCAGTGTTTTATTCCTGATTACAGCACCAAAGCATACTTAATGATAATCCTCTTCATAGCAACAGCCACTGTGTTTAAAGCCATTATACAAACCAAACTGAGGTTAAAAGCATGATGACTTCTGTGTTTCTGTGTTGGGGAACATTGAGGAAATATTTAAAATGAGACGTCTCTATCAGACTGTACAGTGGCCAAAACTCCTTCCTGGACACACAGCTATACCCACTTCACTTGTGAACCCACCACGATGCAAATTTTAGGGAAAAAAAGCCACTCTAGAGCTAAAAAATAATCTCATTAATTAGGTCTGTCATTAGGCTAACTAGCTTACTAGACAGTGACAAGCTAGTGTGGCTAGTTTGAGCTTATCAGGGAGGCTAGGCTAACTAGCTAATGTAGCCTTTTCAATATTAGCTTCCTCCTTTCTTACCTGTTTTTCACTGAGCTTCATGTTTGACCTCCCAGCTGAGGAACAAGCTGAACCAGGACCAGAGCGGCCGGCTGCAGCAGCAGAGAGACAGCCTGAACAAGAGGAACCTGGAGGTGGCAGCGATGGACCGACGACTGGCCGAGCTCCGACAGCGGCTCTGGAAGAAGAAGGCTGCCCTGCAGCAGAAGGAGAACCTGCCGGTGGGTTTACACAACCAAAAAAATCAATCAGCAAAATATTAGTTTATTTTCTCCAGGAATTTATTTGATCCTTTATACTGGAGCGACCTGTAATGAGTGTAAAATCAGAATAAACCTCATTTGCTAACTTAGCAACCGTCAAATAAACAATGTATCCACATCGAAGCTAACTTTCTACCACCGGCAAGATTTTTCCTGTTTGTGCCGAGCAGTTCTGGCTCCAACACCAGTCTTCATTTGATTACTCCTAATTTTTTTAAAGGGGTTTGACAAAAAACATCTGCAGACATTATACTTAACACCAACCAAAATGGCTACAGCTGTCAGATATTTTGTTCCCTCCAGGTAGCTTCAGACGGAGTGGTCCCTCAGCATGGCGTGGGCTCCAGAGTGGCAGCGGTGGGGCCGTACATTCAGTCGTCCTCCACAACAAGCTCTCAGGGGCCTCCGGTACTGGCCCGCCAGGAGGTTCAGGTGAAGTCGGCGTACCCGGATGGCACCGCCACCCTGCCCATGCCCGACTCGTCCCTGAAGCCGCCTCCCAGACCAGTCAAACCAGCCTCAGGTGCTGTGCATGAAGTACTCTTAAAGTTAGAATAGGAAGAAAAAGGATATTTTTCTTTAAGAAGTCATTTATGTCATCTCACACAAAATGTCTTTGACGCTCCGTCCTCTGTCCAAGGGTGCCAAAGCATCATTTGGACTGATGTGTCTTGAACGTGTACCTACAGAAGTTTCTCTGCTCTTTATAGGTTTCGCCACATCAAAAATAACCAAACTCTCTGACTGGAGCAGCTCGTTTTCTGAATCCAGTGGAGGTTACAGCCACGCCTCCACCCTGCCGCGCATGTCCAGCCTTAGCTGCCACAACTCAGGTGAGTCAGGGTGCGATTTCCACGGCGTCCAAGGCTCCACTGCTTGTCAGTCCTTGATGAGAAAGGATATAATATGTCTTTGCCTGCCTATGTCTGGGAGATTAAAACTGTTTGTGTTTAGAAATGCCACAGAGTAGAAGACGTTGGTGTTATGGTGATGATTTCCCCTTACCTAGGCGGTAAGACCCTCACGGACCAGAAGGGCCTCTCTGGGTCTGACATCCCGCCCCCTGTCCCCTCACGGACCAATCACATCACTGAGAACCTGCTCAGGGAGAATCAGGTATCAATGACTCTCACTCCCATTCCTGACTATTACAAACTTCCTGTTCATTAATCTTTGGTGAGGTGAATCAGAGGTGATTGTGTTGGAATATAGTGAACCAGCAGCATCAAACCTGATCTGAATGATGGAGGCTTCTGTTACTTGAGTATTGTTTTTGAAACTTGGTATCCTGTAAAGCTTTATTACATCAGGTATCAACCTCTCATTAAATTAGGAAACCAGATCCCCACATCGGCAGAGTTCCCCCGATCACTCAGCTATACTACCACGAGATTAAGGGTTTGTCCTGCTAAAAGAACAATAAACAATAAAAACAATGAGAATAAGCCCAATAAGAACAATATAAAATGTAATAAGAATGCGACAGGCAAGCCTTATATAGCCATGCAGCTTATTAAGTCCATGAATTTAAGGTACCGGGGATACAAATGAAATGTTTTGTCATTTTTAATGGTCAGATTTCAAAAACTTGAAATCGACTTTCCATTTGCTTATGAAGACTTGAGCCTTGACTCGCCTCAAAACACTTCAGGTCTGGACGGACGCACATACTGTTCTGTTGATACCTGATTGGGTGTCTGCATAAACACATGTGTTTAGTTATGCATGTGCAGTCATAAAATTTGGGCTGCACCAGATCCTGACAGACATGGGCAGATGATAAAATTCTTATGTTTGTCTCTACGTAATCCTACATTACACTTGAGTTCGTCATTTTAATAAAAAATATCAGATTGCTACGTTTCCTGTATGTAACAGTAGGCCCTGGTATCTGTATAAGTTATTTTATTAATTTCCGTGTTAATTCTGTATTTCATCTTTAGGCGTCAGGTAAAGGTCTGTCCAAGATGGCGGCGCCACCTCCGATTCCCAGTAAGCCCAAACCTTTCTCCTCGTCTGGCCCGCAAACCCTCTCCAAGCCCCCCTACAGCACCGGTACCTTCCCCGGTAAGGTGCGGCCGGTCGGGGGCCACCTCAGGGCTCCGGGAGTCCTGTCCAGCCACAGCCACACCCTCCCTCTGCCCAGCAAGCAGGAGAGTCCGCCGGCCGCCGCCGTACGACCGTACACCCCCGACCCCTCGGAGGCCCCACCCCCTCTGCTGCAGAAGCCTCAGACTCTGGCGGCTTCGTCCATCTACTCCATGTATACCCAGCAGGCCACGCCGGGGAAGGGCTACCAACCGAGCGGCCAAGGCACGCTGCCCCGCAGCCAGCCCAGAGGTGAGGCACTGATACAGCTACAGTTACTGGTAATACTCTTGGTTATTATGACTGTTATCAACTCACAACAAACTAAAATGTTCACATTCTACAAAAAGCGATGGTCCTATTTTTCTTTACAAAACGGCAAATGTATTATTATTATTTTTGACAAATGCTGAAACACCACAAATATGTTTTTTTAAATGTTTGCTCTGTTTTTTGGGGGTTAAAGTTAGCCAAGATTTTTTTGGTTTTGGTCAGGATAAGGTTACGTCTTTTGATTTAATTCAGAAAACAGTGCAGGTCCATGTGGCACCACTCTTGTTCAGTACACCTTGCATTTATTTCTGTATTATTTCATTATAAAAACATTTTCATCAGGATGGAGGCAAAATAGTTTTTAAGGTGTGGTCTGCACTTTGCTGCGTGTGTTTGAAACGTGCTCATGAAGTCACCAATAGGTAGTTATTCTCATAGACAGTTTCCATAAGATGAACTGTTAGTACCACTGCCACTCCACTGAACGTTGTGATTATTTTCTCCTAAATACTAAACGCAAAGACATTCAGTTTACTTTCATACAAGATTAAGAAAATCATAAAATGTTCATATTGGAGAAGCTGGAAGCAGAGAATGTTTTTGCTTGAAAAATGACTGAAACGATTGATCGATTATCAAAATAGCTGACTAATCGATTAATTGACTAATCGTTTTAGCTTTAAACCAGATTTTGTTTTTTGTTGCCTCTGACTTCGGTGTCTCTGCCCCCTCACAGTGTATGGGAAACCAGTTCTCCCAGCTGGCGGGGGGCAGCAGTCTGTCGGCTCAGACGGCGCCATCGTGAACTCTGGGTTTTGTGTGACTGACGGGAGCGAGGTTGTCAACGGTTGCCTGAGTAACAGCGAAGGTGTCGGAGCAGAGACGGCAGAACGCGCCACCCCACGACCGCTCAGCCCCACCAAGCTCCTCCCCTTCCTGTCCAACCCTCACAGGAACCCCAGCGACGCCGACCTGGAGGCCCTGCGCCGCCGGCTGCACCACGCCCCCCGGCCCCTGAAGAAACGCAGCTCCATCACAGAGCCCGAGGGCCCGGCCGGACCAAACATCCAGAAGCTGCTCTATCAGAAAACCACTCTGGCTGCCATGGAAACCATCCCCATGGAGACAGTCGGTCCAGCAGGGATGTATGTCCGGCCCGACATTCACGAGGATGGGATGGGTGGCGCGGATCTAATGTCCAGGGTCGACGACACCGGAGCTGGTTTCAACCAGCCGCTCGCTGAGAGCTCAGAGGACAGCCTGACCCCACCCCCTCTGCCCCCCCGCTCACCCATCCTGGACCCCGCCTCCTGCCGCTCACTGCCCCCCCCTCTGGAGGACAAGGAAGAGGAGGAGGAGGTGTGTCCATCCACCTCGGTCCCCCAGGACTACTTTGCAGACGAGTTCCCCCCCTACCCACCGCCACCTTACCCTACCTGTGGTGAAGGGGAGCAAGGAGATGATGTCCTAAACCTGCAGCCGCCGGAGGTCACAGGACAGGTCACAGTGCCCCCGGTGAGTGTTAACTGTGTAACAGTTTACAGGGGACAACAGAGACTCTGACCGATGCTTTGCTTATTAAAGGGTCACTTCACCTAAATGATAAAATAAATTCTTTCTCATTTCCTCCTTCTGTTCTGTCTCTCAGGGTAAGAAGTCAATCCTTCGTAAAGCCGGCTCAGAGCGGATCGACCACAGCATGCGGGTCAAGTTCAACCCTCTAGCCCTGCTACTGGACTCGTCTTTAGAGGGCGAGTATGACCTCGTCCAGAGGGTCATCTACGACGTGAGTCACACCGCTGTCTGGTCTGTAGATCCACCAGGGGGAGAGTTGCCCAGTTTGACACGACTCAGTCATCTCTATGAAGTGCTGCATTTAGAACATCAACACAGAAGCATCTAATATGTTCCTTAAATCTTAGATTTGATTTGTCATCATTGTATAAAAAAGCGCTACAGCTCTTGAACGGCAGCTAAACAAAGTGGATGCAATGTGAGAGGTGGAGGCGCATTAATACCGTATTTAAATGTTCTCACAGGTTGTGTTTTTCGGGTACTGCTGTTGAATGTGACATTTCAAATCTGCTATTATGTTTATTTTGATCTTCAGTGTCAGTCAGTGTTATAATTGAGATAAATGTGACTACAGGGAATATTTGGAACGTTTTGAGCTTGAAACTTTTCATTCTAAAAGGTATTGAAAATTGGCATGAAATGCTTGAAATCAGCAGCTTGACTCCAGATTATATGAAAAATATGTGATCACGCGTCCGTCCTGCAGGTGGACGACCCCAGCATGCCGAACGATGAGGGCATCACAGCGCTGCACAACGCCGTCTGTGCCGGCCACACCGAGATCGTCAAGTTTCTGGTTCAGTTCGGTGTCAATGCCAACGCTGCCGACAGCGATGGCTGGTGAGTTTGAACCAGACTAACATCACGGTCCAGTCCCAACCCAAAATATGTTGATGTAAGAGTTATAGTTTCTGTAAGTCGACTTAAAACAGCCTGTATAGCTGCTAACATCTGATCCATGCTTGTCACCATTTTCGGCCATCTTTCTGTCGCTATTTTTCATGGATGTAGCTAGGTGGCATCAAGACGTAAGATGACGTCCCCATTGTTAATCCCTCCTACAAAGCTCTGATTGGCTGATTGTGTCTCCAGCCGAGAAAACAGCTGTCAGTTAGCACAACACCGGACCGATTTGAATCACTGAACAAAGCTGAGATGTGGGAGGTGATCCAGACGTTTGTGAGCAGGCTAATCAGTTTGAACAATCCTTTCAAAACTTTCTTCCTCCCTCTCTCTTTGTCTCCAGGACTCCCCTCCACTGTGCTGCCTCCTGTAACAATGTTCAGGTCTGTAAGTTCCTGGTGGAGTCGGGAGCGGCGGTGTTCGCCACCACATACAGCGATATGCAGACAGCCGCCGACAAATGTGAGGAGATGGAGGATGGCTACGCCCAGTGCTCCCAGTTCCTCTATGGTGAGACAAAACTCAATGCGTCATGCTGTAGGATCTTCAGAATGGTTATGTAACATGTTAACATCAAACAGAACTTCAAAAGTCCACAAGGAGGCTGGGTAGGTCCCTGATGTGATTTTGTGGATCCTTTAGTAAGTTCCAGGGGTCAATGGGGAGGTTCCATGATCCTCTGAGGGTATTTTGGAGGTCCTTGAGAGAGTTCAGGAAGACCAAGAAGAGGATCCTTTAGTGAGTTCCAGGGTTATTTAAGGAAGTTCCCTGAAAGATTCCCTGAGTGGGTTTTGGAGGTCTTTGAGGGAGTTCTAAGAGAGTACATAGGGCCTTGAGTGGATTTTGGGAATGGTTAAATAGGTTCAAGAAGTTTGAGGAGGCTCCATCAGTCTTATGAGGAAAGAAATATTTTTAGTTCTAAGGGTTTGTTTTACTGTTTTTTTTTTCTGGAGGTTCCATGATTCCCTGAGGGGGGTTTTAGAAATCTCTGAGGGATTTCAAGGGCAACATGAGGATGTTTTGGGGATGTTGGAGGTGGTGAAATGGATTTTGGGAGTAAATGGAGGTTGCTTCCTTTCTATGAGGCAAGAAAAGGACTAAAGACTTTAAGTTCTAAGGGTCTGTGAGGAGGTTTTAGAGTGTTTTGGAAACCTTTTAGGGAGTTCTACGAAATAATTAAGAAGTTTCAGTGATATGCAAGATGGTTTCCAGGGGGACTTGAGTGGATTTGGAGGCAATTTTGGGGAAAACGTGAGGGACTTCCAAGGACCATTGATGAGGTCCAAGTGATCCCATTGAAATTACAGGGGTCCACGCAAAAGTTTGAGGGGTCTCTGAGGGTGTTTCATTGTACTGAGGGAGTTTTAGGCATCAGATTAGTCTTTCAGGATCGTTGATGAAGAGTCAGGGGTCTAAGTAGGAGTTTAAGAAGACATGAGGGATTTTTCCAGGGGTTGTAAGAGGGAATTTTGGGAGGTAGTAGAACATGGAGGTTAAAGGTTAAGTTATTGAGAGTGTTTTGTGGTTCTTAAGGGAGTTCCAGTAGTCACTAAAGATTTCCCAGGCTTACTCAAGGTTTCATGTGTTATCAAGGAGGTATCATGGGTCCTTGGGAGGTTCATGGGATCTACATAGGTTTAGAGAGATCTACAACAAAGTTCAAAGGGTTCTTCAAGAGGTTAAGGGGAAACATAGCAAAAGGAAGGAGGCTTAATGTCACTAAAACTGAATTCGCTCAAGTTATTCCAGTAAGAATAAGGATGAGAACAGTGGTGATCTCCAGGAGTTCTTTATCAGATTTAAGGGATGTTTCAGTGGTCGGTGATGATGATAATAATTCATGGGTACCAATTGGGATTTTAAGAAACACTGAAGGTTTCAGGGATCACTCAGGAGTCCCAAGAAAGTAATGGGGGTACATACAGAAGTTCATGGGGTCCTTGAGAGTGTTTCAGGGTCCGTAAGTGGGTTTCATGGGCCTAACTTTGCCACACTGCCTGTTAGAAGAATGGTCTGACAAACATAGTACACTTTACTACTACTGATTTTAGTCTACACTGACTGATTTTGTTGAGATGATCCGGTTTTTAAATAGTTCTTCCTCTCTGTTTGTGTCCCGGCAGGCGTTCAGGAGAAGATGGGCGTGATGAACCGTGGCGTGGTGTACGCCTTGTGGGACTACGAGCCTCAGAGCGACGACGAGCTCGGCTTCAGCGAGGGCGACTGCATGACGGTGCTGAGACGGGAGGACGAGGTGGAGAAGGAGTGGTGGTGGGCGAGATGTGGTGACCGTGAGGGCTACATCCCCCGCAACCTGCTGGGGGTGAGCTGACTATGCCAAGTTTATCTTCTAGCAGCTGATAGAACTGGAGAGCTGTTGAGTAGCGCTCGCACGTTTCCTGCTGGCTAGCATGTTGGCGGTTAGCTTGCCAGCTACAGTTTTTCACCAACTAGCCCTGTGAGTAGTAACTATATCACAGAGCTTCTAGAACTATATATTTCAACGAAGAGGCGCGAAAGAATTTCATGTGACCGGACCTTTCAATCTTAAACCCTTGTAAATACTAATTTGTTTGTTAGAAACTTTTACTCTTTGTTGAATTGTATGTATTGGTAAAGTGTTACACTACCAATTAAAAGGAATTAATTGGATGGGCACTAGTTGAACCCTGTCTCCACTTTCCCTGTAATTATTAAATTTTTTTCCAGGAACCTTTTTCCAGGAAATTATAGTTATGTATCAGTTCCTTTCTAGGAAATTATTTGGAAACTGTGGGACTGTAAAATAAAGTGTTAAAATTAGCTGCAACAGTCTTCATGTATATTTCAAAGGACGATACAGTATGACGTGCCGTGACGCTGCTCTGTTCATTGAGCTTCACGGGGAATTGAACCGCCGGCAGGGTCGGCGTCTGTTTTAATCAGGTTTAAAAGCGGCTCTGAGAATCCTGTTACTCAACAGTCTTATGTAAGAAGTTTCAGTAGTTCAGTGTTATCTTCAGTAGAAACTATTTTCCCTTTTATTCCCCAGCTGTATCTGAGGATCAAGCTGCGGCAGAGGAGCCTGGCTTAACCGACGGCTGACAAATCCTTGACCAAAATGTTCTGAGGAGGACCAGCAGACGAATAAACCTCTGGACTCAAAGACACAAATTATCAGAGACAGATGTTTTCTGAACTGCCACTGGACCGGTTTTGTTTTTTTTAAACTTCAGCACAAAGAATGTCACAATGAACTGCCGGAGAGACGGAAGAAGAAACTGGTAAAATGGACAGATTATCACTTTCCCAAAATGTATCAGCAGATATTTGACTTTTGCAGAAGAGTCATATCAGTGATTTTTTTTCCTTTGATAGTCTCGAACAGAAAAAAACAAAATGTGACCATTCTTTTGGGTTCATCTTTTAATTCTTTTTTAAGATTTTATCTTTGAATGTTTTGTCATTATTAAAGTATTTAATATTGATTTTGTTACGCCATCCCCTAGTTTCAACAAATATAGCAAATACTGGAATTATAACAAAACAAATTTAGAATCTGTTTTACCAAATTTGGAATCTTAAAGTTACAGCCTAAAATGTTTATGTACTTGAATTTTGGTATTGTATGAAGCAGCACTCGATAATAACGTGAACACGATAGTAAGATAAAAGAATATCTTTAGTCTCTTCGGGGGCTGTTGTACGGATTAAGTTTCACCAGGTAAGTTATTTTATTTTAATTATTTTTTAAATAAATTGTAGCCAGTTTTTGTTGTGCACTTGTTTCTGGGGGGAGATTTTGATCAAATCCAGCTCTGCGTGAACAGGCTGCCATTTGTTAGTTTGATATTCATGTTGTTAATGTTCTAATGTTCCTCAGACACATACAGGACCTCCGTGTTAAGGAAAAGCACTTGTTCTGAAAGAGTATGCAAAGGTTTTTTTTTTCGTTTTTGTTATAAAAGTTTCTTTAAAGGAGTCCTTGTTCTGCTACAACAAGGAGTTTGTCATTTTTTTAAAGATTAAAAAGTAAAGTCAGAACCAGATTTTGTCATTTTTCATTAAATTCTTTAAAAAAACGATAATCAGCAGATAAATCGTAGAGTGAAAATGACAAAACCCTGAAATGTGGAAACTCAGTATTTAGGTACAGATTATTACATTTTCCAAAATAAAAGCCTGATCAGCTCAAATCAACTCCAAAGCCGTCTATAAATCAGAGGTGTATTTGTTTCACTTTTGATGGAGCTAGGCTAGCAGTTTCCGCCTGCTTCCAGTCTTTGTACTAAGCTAAGCTAAGCTGAACACATACTGGACCTCATCTCTGTGCTGGACACACAGATATAAAACTGATATAAATCTTCTCGTCTGACTCTGAGGAAGACGGAGACCAGGACGATTTTTCAAAATAAAAAAAAGACATTTACACCAAAAAAGAAGTAATATAGAAAATAATATATAAAATAACAGAAGGAATATATTTCAGTCATGCTGTTTCATTTTTCACCATAACAGTTTATTTATTAGCTAGAGGGACGGTCAGGAAAACAAACTGATAAATCCACTCAGCGTCCACGTCTCCATCGGTCTGCAGATTTAGCCGATGAAAGATCGCATGCAGAATCAGAAAACAAAGTGCAAAGTCAACAGGAACTCCATTTGAACAGTAAGCAATTTGAAATGCTACACAGGGTCCATGGAAAGTACATTCGATATTTAGGTTTACAATTGCACAGAACCTCAAAAAAATGAAAAACAGCTTCAACACTGGATACATATTTCATATTTGAAAAGAGCCAGTCAAAGAACATGCAGGTTATTGTTTAGCTGCAAAAAGCTGCCTGGAACATCAAACCTACAAACTTTTTATATCATCGTTAAACATGAGCGCACAGTCAGAACAAACCAACATGTCATTGGTAAATGCAGATATTGAATGTACAGGCGAGTGAAAGAGCTGAACGGACGACACGAACCTCAACAAACTGAATGTGAGGCTGTGAAGTCTGAAAACCGACGCTTTTCATCCAAAAACAATTGTTCCCCAAAACACATTCACATAATGAGAAATTTAACTGAAAAGCAAACAGCTTCCTCCAATATTTCATCAATACATCAACCCTCTAAAACTGTGATTCATTATCCGTCAAAGTGGCTGATTCTGATTCAACCGACTGAGCCGCCACAAACTAAACGTACCAACGTCTGGCTGCAGGCTGGACTGCTGATCAATACCAGGCTGGATTGGGGGCAAAAAAATGGGGGAAAATGTCAGCTGGTTTCTGTATGTGAGTCTGAAGGCGACAGAAGGGATCCGCCATGATGGTTCAAAGTGCAAAAGCACAGAGCAGAACTGAACGATTCATGACACCATTATATTCCCATCAAATCAAATCAGCCTAAAGTCGGGCGGCGTGTGCCGAGCCCCGCCCCCGCAGGTGTCAAGACCAACATGCAGGCCACAACAGCCCACTTTCCAACTGGCAGCTAGCAGTTTCTATAAGACTGGATGGTGTAAAACCTGCAGGTGAATTTGATCAGTCGAACAAGAGAAGATTAACTGATAATCTAATCCCAAATCACTTATCAATCAAAACCTCCTCATCCTCTGCTTAATGTGAGGATTTGCTGCTTTTCTCTGTTTGATATGATCCTAACTGAAGATCTCTGACGTCACCTTGGACTCTGGGAAACTGAGATGGACATTTGTTTTCACTGTTTTCTGAAATGCTGCCGACCAAATGATTCATTGATTAAGCTAAAAGTTATTTAACAGATTAATCGATCATGAAATTAAACTTTACATTCAATGTAGCTTCACCGCTTCATAAGAAAACCACCTTTAACTGTATGTCCTACTCCTACAATGACTCGGTGCGGATTGGAGAGCACATATTTCTTGTTTGTCCGACAGCCACCGTGCTCCCCGGCTCAGCAGAGACGCCAGATATTCACGTCTTGGAAGTTTCTGGGCTGAAACATGTGAAACAACATTATGGTCCCAAACGATTGATGAGCAAATAAAGAAACTACAAATGCCTCTGGAAATAATCCCCCTCTTCAAATGGTCTTTAATGCTCCTGCAGGTTCTGGTCGTGGTTCTGGTTCTGGTCGAGGTTCTGGGAGGGGGGCAGCAGGCGGGCGACGTGGCCGATGCCCTTGGTGACGCCCTCCCTGAAGAGCAGCTTGGCGCCCAGCCGCAGGTACTCGGGGTGTTTGATGAAGCGGAAGCGAACCACGGCTCTCTCGCCCGTACGCAGCTCGTCCTGCAGCGGCAGAGAGGTGCAGTTACATACAAGCAGCCACAAGATGGCGCACTGATCACAAGCTTTATGTTATCTCTAGACCGACCTTCCCATGAAGGCACTCGACAGTGGCCGTCTGCCTGACGTTGCCCACGTGCACTGTCACCTGTGACCCCCGGCGGAAGGTCTTGGCGTGGAAGAGCAGGACGATGGCGGCTTCAAACTGACAGCAGATGGTCGGGTTCATCTTGGGACTGACCATCACCATGCCCTGCAACAACCAATCAGACGCCACTGTCATCACACACAGACATCACAAAACACACGTTAGCTGCTAACATGCTAACATTAAGCTCCGAGCACAGCTGTGCCTGAGAAGCTGAGTCGGAGATGTCCTAAAAGGGCCACCGTACACCTTTCCACGTTTTACCTCCCTGGTGGTGTTTCTGTTTCCTGTCCAGGGAAACGCTACCGTGTAAACACTGTAATGCTAATTTTAGCAGAACATGCTAATGTTATAAGTGTTAGAACATCTGTTTGAGGGTTCAAAGTTTAGTTTTTAACCATGTTGGTCCAGACTGAAACATCTCATCAACTATTATGGGATGGATTGTGATGAAATGTGGTTCATCGTTCATGTTCCCCTCAGGATGAACTATAATAACTTCAATGATCCTCTGACTTTTCATCTAGCGCCATCATCAGGTCAATGGTTTTTACATTAAACCTGCTAAACATCAGCATGTTAGCATGCTGACATTAGCACCGCTGTGTTGAAGTACAGCCTCACAGAGCTGCTAGCACGGCTGGAGACATTATTTATTTGATTTGTATGTGACCTTTATTTAACAACAGGGCTCATACAGCTTTCGTACAATTCAAGCACTTTCAAGATTTCCAGACTCTCAAAGCCTTTAATTCCAGAAGACAACAAACAAATATTGATTTTTAGTTTCTATTAGTGATTGTGTCAATGATGAAACACCAGATTATGTTGAAAATCAAGCATTTTTCAAGGGCTATATTTGAATTCAAGCATATTCCCAACCTTGAAAACATGACGGTTAAAATTAAGTGTTTTCCAACCTTTAAAGACTTTGTACGAACTCTGTAACAAAGATGATCTCTTTGAATCCAAATGTCTTTTTTCCAGAACGTCCTGACCAACGCAACACACAAGGTTTCATTCAGAGTGACAAATGTTTGTAGATTCAAACGTTTCTGCACACAGAGCTCAAGAGTCACCTGGATGAGACTTTGACAGGAAGCTGGATGGACAAAAACCAGGATCAGGACCAAGACAACAGATCCTGTTAGTAACATTAAATCTTTTGGTCAGCTCCGTCAGCATGGAATCATCTCCTACACATACAGTCTTCAGGTCACGTGACCTCTGACCTTGCGCAGCAGCGAGCGGTCAAAGTTTCCTAGAGCCAGCGTGGCGGCCTGCCCGGCCCTCAGCACCCTGCAGGCAGAGCGGTTCCTCTGGATGCTGCCCACCTTCAGACGCAGGAAACGGCCCTCGTCGGTCGGACCGACCACCAGCCTTTCGCCCTCCCTGCACACTCCACTGACACACACACACACACACACACAGTCCTCACTCAGTACAGGTACACTAGTCTAGAGGAACACACTGAGTTTAGTTAGCAGACAAACTCAGAGTGTCTCCTCTCAAACGTCACCTAGAAAAGAAGCTCAGGTGACTTCAAGAGTAAAACTGGAATATTTTGAGAACAAAGTTGTAATGTTCTGAGAATAAATATTTAATTTGATGAGAAAGTCATTTGTAATGTAAGATGGATTAAAATCTAAATACTTTTTAAACTTCTCAAACTTTTTGGAGCATTTTCCAAACCTTGAAGAACTGATCCAGACTTTCCATACCCTTTGTATGACCTGTGTTGTTTTCTCACCTGTACAGAGTTCCTCCCACCACCGTCCCAACGTCAGGAACTGAGTAGATCTCATCCACCTGCACACACACACACACACACACACACACACACACACACACACAATGGGAATCAGGTTGGTCGGATCAATATCTTCCTGTCAGCGTCTTCTAAAAGTTGCACTTTTATAAACCTGCTTTGGTGGTCTACATTTTCTTCTGTTATTAATGTGTAATTATTATTGTTCATTTTGATTCTTTTATTTCTATTAATTCATTTTCACTTTTATAAAATCATTTTTCAAAGAGTTTCCAGGACATTTTCAAAGACTTATCATGCAAGGCCACATTGCAAATGAAACACATCACAAGCGCAGACGTGACGCGTAAAAATGTCATCGACTACAAGATGCATTCAAAGCTGCTGTGGGTTTTTTGACACTAATGTTTTCCAGTACAAATGTTTTTATTCCAGGACTTTTCCAAAGATTCCCAGGATGCATCAGGACCCTCAAAAAGCTGTTGACAGGGCTGAAGACCTCCAACATACAAGTTAATTCAGGGGTGTTAACTAGCAGCACGATGCAGAGTGACGTTCAGAGCGAGTGTGTGTGTGTGTGTGTGTGTGTGTGTGTGTGTGTGTGTGTGTGTGTGTGTGTGTGTGTGTACCTGGAACTCGGTGAGCTGCTGCATCAGCTCCTCCTGCTCCTTGCTGTTGCTCAGTGGAGGCAGGATGTTCAAGAAGACCTTCAGGAGGTCCAGACTCTCTCCGGACACACTGGACAGGGTGAAGATAGGCGTGATGCTGCGCGCACACACACACACACACACACACACACACACACACACACACACAATGGAAACTTGAATCGTACTGGCAGGTGTTTCTAATATTTTGTGCCTATGAGTTATTGATCATTGATGTATTAATGATGTTTTGTTGTATCATGTGAAGCAGCACTGGTCCGTCTGTGTCCACACAGGAGGAGTTTCAGTCGCAGACAGAACCGATATGTTCCTGTCTTATTACATTAAGCTGTAACAGAGAGAAGACCTACACTCAATACTGTACCTGAACGCATCCTGTGTAAACGTGTTAGCAGGACCTGCTGCGGTGGGTTCATGTCCTGGTTGTTGTTCTTGCTGACGTGTTTTAGTAAAGATGGCAGGAAACGCAGCGGCCATCTTTAAATTATATAAACAATAAAATAAAGTAGTAGTTGTACTGAATACCTTAAAGCCTGAGTGAACTGCAGTAGTAGTAGTAGTAGTAGTAGTAGTAGTAGTATCAGTAGTACTTGTACCCACCATGCGGACTGGGTGAACTGCTGCAGTAGTAGTAGTAGTATCAGTAGTACTTGTACCCACCATGCGGACTGGGTGAACTGCTGCAGTAGTAGTAGTAGTATCAGTAGTACTTGTACCCACCATGCGGACTGGGTGAACTGCTGCAGTAGTAGTAGTAGTATCAGTAGTACTTGTACCCACCATGCGGACTGGGTGAACTGCTGCAGTAGTAGTAGTAGTATCAGTAGTACTTGTACCCACCATGCGGACTGGGTGAACTGCTGCAGTAGTAGTAGTAGTATCAGTAGTACTTGTACCCACCATGCGGACTGGGTGAACTGCTGCAGTAGTAGTAGTAGTATCAGTAGTACTTGTACCCACCATGCGGACTGGGTGAACTGCTGCAGTAGTAGTAGTAGTATCAGTAGTACTTGTACCCACCATGCGGACTGGGTGAACTGCTGCAGTAGTAGTAGTAGTATCAGTAGTACTTGTACCCACCATGCGGACTGGGTGAACTGC